>VZUI01024908.1:0-89836 GCA_013401135.1 Cettia cetti | reverse complement strand
AGAGGAGAGGAGAGGAGAGGAGAGGAGAGGAGAGGAGAGGAGAGGAGAGGAGAGGAGAGGAGGCTCTGTAATCACCAGCAGTGACTGGCAGTGGCACCTGAAAATCAGAACATCAAAATATACTTTTCTGATTATATCTACGGGTGTTACCCAGGAAATACAGAAAATGTTTGCTTCTATATCTTGATGAAAATATTTATCCATTGCAATCTGATCACCGCAGCCAAATTAGCAGACCTAGAAATGGCTTTTTTTTTCTAAACATCATTGTATTGCTCTCAAAAAATTGCTCTTATAATGCTTGCCAGTTTTCAGGAGTTTACTATTAGAACAGGTTATGGGAAAATTCTGGCTCAAACTTTTGATGAAACTTCTATTTTCTTTTCACATTGATTGCCAGCATTCACAAAGAGAAAGTTTGGTTCCTCAGTGTGCTACAATACCTTCCTTAAATACATGTTCGTTTTAAGGCAGTACAAGGTGCTAGACTCAGAAAATCTTGCTTGTTTTCAGTATGGAGTAAGAAGAAAATTAGAAATATAGTAGAAATAGTAGAAGGAGGTATCTTGCTTCAGGGCATGGAGTGGTTGCCATCTAGGAAAGGGTCAGGAAGGAAAAAGATTCTCATGTAGAATATAGCACAGCTGGCTGTATGCATTAGGAGTAGGGGTAAGAGCCAGCAGTGATACCTACAACATCAACATTGCTCTCCTTTGCCCTGGAGACTCACTCTCCTCCTTAAAAACATTAATAATAGAGCCTTTGACTGGATATTTGCTTTGGGGAAAATAAGTGTTCAACAACTGCATGCGGCTGCAGGATGAAAATGGGGCGTGCCTTTGAGAAAGAGAAAGGTGGATGGCAGGTACAAACTAGAAGGCTTGAGGCAACTGATTAGTGCCTGTCTGGAGGAATAACTGTGTCCTGTGTTCTGCACTACATCTGTGAAAACAAGGCTGGGGTTTTGTGAGACCTGGGAGGCAGGTGAGGGGATACTTTTAGGATGGAGGATTTGGGTGATTCACAGTGTGTTCCCTTCTAAACTACAGTTGTTAGATTTTCACGTATTTTGCAAGAAAGGATGGATGGTTTTGATATGCTGTGAGGAATATGGGGGTAGGGCAGGGTGATTTGGCACACCACAACTTTCTGGAATTATGTAGAATAAAGCACCTCAGCCAGCTTGATATGTGTATTTTGTTGGGATTTCTCTGTAATCAGGCAGAGATGGTCTGTTGCACATGCCATATTATATGAGTTTTAAACTTGAGTTTTATTTGTGTTATGATATGCAACAAATGGGCATATTTGGACACTGGTGGTCATGTGGGCTGTGTTCTACAGGCTTTTCACACTTCAAACTTTCAGCTTAGATTGTAGCACATCCTCAGTAGTTCTTTGTCTGCTCTGTAACAGTGATATCTTCTTGGGTCCTTGGTTATTTTTTAGATTTCTCTCTTACTTTATCTCACTCCTTTAGAAGCATTTGCAAAAATCCCTGCATTCTCAGGTTTTCCTGACTCTGGCAACAGAGGGAAA
The DNA here is from genome assembly GCA_013401135.1 of Cettia cetti. Classification (NCBI taxonomy): domain Eukaryota; kingdom Metazoa; phylum Chordata; class Aves; order Passeriformes; family Sylviidae; genus Cettia; species Cettia cetti. The sequence goes on along the minus strand of VZUI01024908.1, from coordinate 88,297 downwards.
GTGTAAGCATAAACCCTTTAATAATGAAGTATAAACAGTTGTTGGTTAGTTTCCAAAAAAGCAAAAATGGAAAAAGCAACGGTACACATTTGGAAGGTGGTTCCTTAGAAGTTCTTATTCAAGTCTTGGGAGATTTTCATGTTGATAAATCTTTTCCAGTTTTCTTTCAATATTTTTCTAAGCTGGGTTTGCTACTACACAAAATTTGATTAGCATGGAGAGGCAAAAGGCCCTGAGCCCAGGTAACTAATTAACCACAGGGTTCAAAGAAGGTGAACATAGACAGCGCTGGTTGATTGCTTGAAATTTTACAGGCAGCTTTTACCAGTGCATAAAACTCCCACTTTGTGTGGTGAACCAGTGCCTTTGGGGTTGTTTTTTTTTTTTTGCAAACAGAGGGAAGATAAGGTTGCCATAATTTGTGCTGTCTGGCTTCCTGTTCTTCATGTGGTTGGAAGGGCTCAGCTTCAATTCAGGAGTGACAGAGGAAGTGACCCTGACTTGAATGTCTCTTAAGAGGTTACTTTGTGTAACTAATATGTGCCTTTTTGTAATCAGATTGAGGATGCAGACATGCTTCAAGTTTTCTGTGCAGTTAATTCAAGGAATTTAAGGAGGCTGGAGGGGTAACAATGTTTCTTCCCACTAATTTGCACTTTCAAGGTGCTGTCTCCTTGTACTTTACATGTAACCACAGTACTTTTAAACCACATTGATTAAGGTTCTACTGTTAAGTAAAGCCTTTTAAGATTTTCATTGATATCAAAAAGCCTTTATGAGGCCTTTACTAAAGGAGAAAAAAACCCACAATGAGCTTTTAACTGAAGAGAAAATGTCTTGCTAAGATTTGTCAAGATAACAAACTTGCACTGGTTTTGTGATTTAATTCCTTGCATGATCAAAATGCAGGGCGTACTTTGTAATGAGACCATTCAATGTTTATTTTTTAATAAACTCCCTTTTCTGTTAGTGACTTGGCTTTAATTCAGGGTGGTGAATAACAGGACAAGTTTGGATCCTCAGAATTGGGAAAATCTTTGAGAGACTCCAGCAGAACTGGTGTACAATGGATGTGAGGGATGTAGTGTGGGAAAGACAGGAGCTGGGAAAGAGCATCATGTCTTACCATACTTCTCCCCTTGAACACGTTGTGACTTGGGAGAAGCAGAAGAACTTGGAAAATGCATTTGCTGACTCCCAGCCAAGCTGGTAGTACCTGTCACTGTGAAAAAAGACAAACAGGCTTTGTATATCTTGACATGAAGTAGGGTTTATCTGTGAAATAAAGGGCTTTAGCTGTCTGAGAGGCCTCTTGGAAGGAACACACGCTCACATTTCCTTCAGGGAGGTCTGTATGCTCTGTGGGTACACAGTGCATATGGACAGCATGATGATGCAAGCTGGAGTCCTCTCCAGATGATCAGTGTTCTGGTGACTCCTGGATGAATTATTTGTTCTGTAATTGCCAAGTCTTTATGGGTTTGTGTGGTTTAGGGATGCCCTGCTTTCACAACCTCTCTGAACTCATTTCAGGAGGGTCTTAAGGGACAGGAGCAAGTCATGCACCTTTATTCTTGTTAAAGTGTGAGGCAAGGGCTCCAGCGTGGCTTCAGACAGCATGGAGACAACTAGACTGGATGTCTGGAAAATGTACAGTATGGTGACTCTTGGAGTAGATGAACACAAAGAGGTGATAACTGGTAGTGTGCCAAGTGTTAAACAAGGAGGGGTCATCCTGGCCACAGTGACCCTAATACTTGCATAAACAGAATGGCAATCTGGGACAAGATGCAAAGTTGTGTGAGAAGGGAACTGGAAGCCTTCCAAAATATTTTGGCTCACAGGTGTGAGCAGGATAAATATTATTGTGATGTAACATTGGTTGACATAAATCTCTCTTGATCCAAAACAGAATAACATGAGGCAACTCAGCAATTTTTTTAATATAAGAAATTATGGTATGGGGACATTTTTGAAAAATGAAAATGCATCTGTTTATATGCTGATATTAGTTACTTTGAAAGGCTTTAAGTGCTTTCAGGACTTCGTGCCACTGCTCTTCAGATTAGAGACTCTATTTTCAGCGCACCAGTTGCTGACAGAACATTGTGCCAGTACATTGTCAGCATTCAGTAAAAGTAGCAATAATAAGTTAAGCAGAACTGCATATCTCAGTAGAGAGATGAATAAGAGGCTCTCTAAGCATACCCAGAAGGTTTAGACAGAAATTATTATGATGGAATTGTTTGCAATTTATAGAAAAGGGAAGTGCTTAGCAATATCCCAGGACTGCTGCAGGCAGTGGGCCAGATGCATGGGTGACTAAGGAGACTTTTACTCAGATTGAGATAACTCTTAGCTGTGTCCCAGGGTTATGGAGCCCTGCAGCTGGAGGTGTTATGACTGGGTGAGATGTAAATCTTAAATCCTGACCATTTGTAGCTGGTAGAATTTAATAGCTTCTTTTGTTCAGAGCAGACTTCACAACCCTAATAGCTTGCTTGAATACTAATATCAGACATTCCTTATCATTTTTTGGTGAAGGATTTTTTATACTGTGATCTATTCCAGTCTACTCGTGGTGAACACTGTTAAATAGCTGCTTTGTTCATTCTATTCAAAAGTAAATGGTTCCTTTCTGAAGGTTTTCCTGTAGGAGATAGAATTTTGGATTTGTACCCATCACGTTTAGAACTCTTTGAGATAAGAGACTCTGCAGTGTATCCTCCTACACCTGGAGATGGAGTGACAGGTGGATGAAACAGGAAGATATGAGAAAAGAGTGTGCTCTGCTCTGCTGACAAAATACACAAGGTGAAACTGAGCTGGCACCAAGGGAAAAAATTAATGACTTGTCTGGGACAATGGCAGTGAACTTCTACATCCACCCAAGGGCCAGGAAGCTTCAAACCCATCTCTGGCCTGTATCTCTGGTGGTCCCTCCTTAGCTATGAGGCTGCTCCTAAATACACAATATCAAGGTCACTTGTTTATCAGGGTGAGGAGAAACTAACGGTATATTGCTGCTGCTCTATTAAAGCTCATCTTGAAGGTTTCTTCCCAAATTTGCCCTAAACCAGGACAGTACTTTTCTCTTCATCCTGGGCTTATGACCGGAAAACTGAAATATAAAATGATCAGGCTCTAACATTCACATGGATGTGATTTGTTTCTGTGAGTTCATTCTTCTATTTAGAGAAAGATATTGCTACCCTCCCTTCTGCACTGACACAGTTGCCAAAATAACCGCTCTTACTAACTGGCAGCTTTAAAAGCCAGCCTGCAGCTGACTTTGAAACAGAAGGTCAGCAAAGGGAGCAACAGACTTCAATTCAGAGCTTTAATGGGAGCCATTGACCACAGCAAAAGGCCTTGACTGGAGTGTCTAGAGTGTGCTTTGCACAGGCCAAAAAGTCACTTTCATACTCTTTGAACCTTTTGTATAAACCTATATATTTTTCACTCTGTGGATTTCAAGATGAATGTGCAGCCGTGTGCTAGATGTGGCTATGGGGTTTACCCTGCTGAGAAGATTAACTGTATAGATCAGGTCAGTTCTCTTTCTTTATCATTTTGGACTATAATAAATGTACAGATTGGCACTTCTAACACTGTGCAAATCTCTCAGTTCCAAAAGTTCTTTGCTCATAACTGGGTTCAGAACTGAAACGAATTAATAACCCGTATATATTTTAAGAAAAAATAGTCAAATTCATTAAATGGTAAGGATCAATAGTGAGATTTTAAACTTAGCAGAATAATGTCTGCATCTGTACAAATCATGTCTGTTTGGTTTCTCTTTTGTGGCATTTCCAGACATGGCATAAAGCCTGTTTTCACTGTGAAGTATGCAAGATGATGTTAACAGTAAACAACTTTGTTAGCCATGAGAAAAAGCCTTACTGTCAAGCGTAAGTGTATTTCCTTTTTGTCCTTTTTTTTTTTTTTTTTTAAATTTGGCTAGTCATTTTTATGTAATGGAAAAATCATCATTTGGTGATTTTGTCCCATGTATGACGTGAAATTAGGTATTTTCAGTGCCGTAATGCATATCTTTACCTTGTGATTTACCTGAATCCCAAATGATTTTACCTGAATCACAAATGATTTTACCATGAATAAAGCTTCCTCATTTGACCAGTGTGTTAAAAGATACAAAATTAAGTTCCATCTCAGTATTGTGGGAATAAAATAAAGACAACCACAAAATTCAGTGCTTTCCAAATCAGTGGTTAAGAGTTAACAAGGTTGAGCTAATCATAAGGAAAATGTATAAAATGCAGATTTTGGAGTTGGCTTTTTCTAGGAAGTTTTATTTTATAATGATCAATTCCTGTCAAATTTGTCAGCAGAAAAGGGAGAGATGACAGTTGTTTTTTATTCTATTATTCTCTTTTGTTATTAGAAACACAGCATTGATATGATGATCATTAAAATTAATTTTGCTCTAGGCACCTACTCCCTACAATAATAACTTCAATGTAATCTAAGATGTCTCTCTGAGTGGGGGAAAAGTTGTGTATAGAGGGGTGGAGGCTGGTATTGTGTTTTTGAGTGCTCAAAGAGAACCTTTCTGGTGGGATGTCTGGTACATCCCTAATATCCTTTTATTCTTTCCCTTTTCTAGGCACAATCCAAAAAACAATGCATTCACAAGTGTATTTGAAACACCAATAAATATGAATGCAAAAAAACTGTCAGAAGTGGTAAGTGAGGTAAGAAGCTTGAGGGTCAAATGTGTTTGTTCTACATTTTGATAACGTATTTATGCCTCTTGTAAGTATAAATATGTGCTTTTTACTTACCTCCCTGTGTTCTTTTAGATCAGTAACATCTCAGCTGGCTTTGAATCATAATTTTTTTCAATGTGATTACTCATGTGAAAGAAATCTTAGATCTGGATTTGCTTCTGCTCTCAGAAGGAAAAATTGATTTGAGCTCCTCACCTGTATATCTGATAATCTGTACAGACGCACAGTTCACCTAAACTGCCCAGAGCTATGTAAACTGGCTAAGTAGGGTGACACAAGTGCCACAGTAGGGTTGCACAACCTCTAGAAGCAGGAACAGCCGCCTTGCTTTGTGATCTCATCAGAAACTGCTATGAAAGAACGGAAAAATTATGGTGGGACGCAGGCACAAGTTCCCATAAATACTTTGTCGAGTGTTTCCGGCGAAGCTGAGGAGGTAAATCCCCAGCTCCGGGGAGCTTTGCAGGGTTTTGCCGGAGGCGACTTTTGGGGATGGAGGCGCATCCACCCTGCGGGCGCTGCTGTGCCCCGGCCGGCCGCCAGGGGCGCTCAGGGGCCGCCGTCGATCCCAGCGCCGTCCCGGGGCATCCCGATTGCTTCCCGCATTGCTTCCCGCATTGCTTCCCGCATTGCTTCCCGCTTTGTTTGTTTGTTTCCCGCATTGCTTCCCTCATTGCTTCCCGCATTGCTTCCCGCATTTTTTGTTTGCTTCCCGCATTGCTTCCCGCATTGCTTCCCGCATTGCTTCCCGCATTGCTTCCCGCATTGTTTGCTTCCTGCATTGTTTGTTTCCTGCATTGCTTCCCGCATTTCTTCCCGCATTGTTTGTTTCCCACATTGTTTTCCGCATTGTTTCCCCGCATTGCTTCCCGCATTGTTTCCTTCCTGAAGCATCTCCAAACTTGCACTTCTAAGAATCTGGTGGAATACAAAACTACAGCAACGCCCAATAACCGATGGCTATCTCCCTACTCTGCATAATGCTGTTTTCTTGGATGTCACGTCTTTCTATAATCTGAAATATCATTACTCAATGTGAATATATTTCACCGGTGAAGCAATGTGTTTTGATGTGATTAGCCAGCAGTAAAATTAACAAAGAAAGTTGTATTTCTTAGGTTATGGCATGCTAAATTCATTCTGATGTCCTGTATTAGCTGTAAAAACTTGACACACATGAGTACCCTTTGTCAAACACTATATCATTCATCATTTTGTACAGCATTCTTATGCCTCAGTTTTTGCAGTATCATGGGCTGTAACTATTTCAGCAATGAATATCTCAGTTACTTTAAACTGTGTGTGACAGATCTGCTCAGGAATGAGTTTGGAATTACTGCAGGTTCTATTTCTGGTTTAGGCAGTGATATGAGACTGATACTTCCAGTGCATGTGAGTACACAAGCCAGAGAAATTATAGCTCAAAGATCACTTTCCCTTGTTTTATACACCTTTAATGCCTTCTGTCCTTTTCAATCACATAATGAGGTTCTGTTCCAGAGAGAAAATTGCTAAGGGTAGCAAAGAAGCTGATTCTGCAATATCTGCTTAAAGGGAGTACTTCTGCAAAAATTTTGAGAGCAGGAAATTTTTTCCCTAGTCAATATATAAAATAATGATAACTCGGGAAAAGGTTTCACTTGCTACTATGGAATTTTGTTGGTTTTATATTTAAGTTTATTCCTGATGCAGAAAATGAATGTTTCTTCAATCCCAACATGATATTCTTACATAAGTCTTATGTCGAGACATCAACTGGAATGCAGAGATAAAAATTAGGTCTCTCGCTACAGTATTTATGTGTTAGCAGGCATATCATTCAACTCTCTGCACCTCTGTGCCTTATTTATAAATGGGAATAATGGTACATCTGCTCAGTAACATTTTTGTCCAGTCAATTTAAATTTCCTGCTCTGCGTTTTTACATCTGATCAGTGAGTTGTATATCAGAGCTGTGATTTCTGTTGGATTTCTGCATGCTATCATGATAAAAGTAGCAGTAGGAACATAAAGACCCTACTAAATACAGTAGTCATTTACATATGCACAGTTAGGATATGATACTTTGTGGACACTGTGCAGGGAAATAGGAGAGTAGAATATTGCTCAATTGGTAATAGTTTTTTCATCTAATGCATTGACACATCCTGCTTAAAATTTCTTAGGTATTTCAATTCTCATAGATTATTTCCCCTCAAAGTATTATTTAAGGACCAAATTATTATTTCAGAATGTCATACCAGGTTTCAGATGTAATATGCTGCTCCTTTAAGGATGTGCAACTCCTATACTGGCAGAAATCATAGGTAGAAGCTGAGCATGGACTAGAAAGCAGAGTTTTGGCCTTAGGGCTAAATGCAGTTGTCACCTTATTTGCGTCCCCTCTTATTCTTCTCCAAAGAGGGTGTGTGTTAGTATGTACTAACAAACTACTGAAACGACTCATTATCTTTTTTTTTTAGATAAAATATCGACAAGAGAGTGAACAACTCAAATCAGTCTTTCAGTGGGACGTAAGGTCCAGAGAAATTGAAAGTGTCTATAAAGCTCAACAACTGGCAACCCAGGTAAGAAATATCCCTTGAATCTCCAAGCCAGCAGCCTGCAGGACACCAAGGATTGGTCCTGGCTGTCCTGATTGTTAGGGGTTTAACCACATTTCAATGCTAAAAACCCCGCCCCATTTGCTTCTCATTTGGCTAAACTTTTCAAGGCAAAATAGCTCAATTATAGCTTAGGATAGAAGAATCAGAAGGTGAGGAAGAGTGTGTCTGTAGTCAGCTGTTGGGGCTGCTGCATGTACATCCATACTCCGTGTGTCTTCTCTCTACTGGCACTGGAGCTTCACAGCAGGTGATCTGATTCCCAGGGGGTGTTATTTGAGTTTCACTCCAGGATCCCAGATCCTGTCATCTTGATGTCAGTTCTTGCTATACAAGTTCTGCCTTGGCACTCTGAAGGGATGTGGAATGTAGGCCTTGTGCTGCACAATTTCACTTCCACAGCACTGTGTGTTTCCTTTTTTTTTTCTGTCAGATCAGCTGTTTGAGTGTTAAAACCAGGGTGAAGATAGGTAGTTATTTAGTTCCTGTTTTGTAGAATGCTTACTATGCTGCCTATGAAGAAGGAAAATCCTGGTACCCGGGAACAATCCCAGATCCTGAGATGGTCAAGATAACACAGGCACAGAAGGCTCTGACTGATGTAAGTGGACTGATGTTTGGCTTTATTTTCGTGGTCTATCATATTCTAAAGACTTACAAATGCATCAGAGTCAGTCTTTGGTAAGATGTCACCTCCAGACTTTGCAGGAAGATTTTTGGAGGGTCTGTCTACATTCTGATCTTTGTGAAGGTGTTGCCAAAGGAGAAACTGACATGTTCATTTCTGTCAATAACAATACTTAGCCATGCAAGAGATTGAAGTCACATGAGAGTTCTATTGCCATCATCCATTTATGTATTTATGTAACTCAGAAGCACTTCAATTGCTGACCAAACTGAGGTGATCTGATCTAGCAGGCAGAGCTCTGAGCAGAGCAGAACTCATGATGGAAAATGTGTCATATTTTCCACTGACCAGACTTTTCATTGACTGAATTTCTGCAACTGATGAAAAACACTTCTGAATTTTGACTGTGTCCATAAATGGGTTAATGACCTAATCAACATAGGCAATTAACAGTAGATAATTGATACAAATGAGAAATGTTTTCTGTTGTATGTAGGAAATAGTTGTAACTAACAAACTTATAAAATCTAAGTTCTTTGTTTAGTTTTAAATAAAGTGACATATATTTAGGAAGCAGGCATGAAAAGAGGAATCACGTTAAACTACAGTGGATTATTCTTTAATAAACAAATTAATCTTCTAGTTTCAATATACAGAAGAATATGAACCACGAAGAGGCAAAGGCAGCTTCCCTGCTATGATCACTCCAGGTTATCAGGCGGCTAAGAGAGCCACCCAGCTAAGCAGTAATGTAAGTCACAGGGGTTACTAATTATATTTTATACTTCTGAATTTGAAGAATCTTGGGTTCAGGCCATTCATTTGAGATGTTAGATTCTATGGTGAATATTTGTTACACTGTTCCAAAGTTAGAAAATGTTAACACGATGCAGAAAACAGGGTTAATAAACTACTTGGCCTGGGAAGGCAATCATATAGAATAAATGGCAATGTAGATATTTCCTGGAAAATGTAGCAACTTTTGCCATAATTTATCACAACCTGAAAAAGATTGTGACTCACACTGAAATATTAATTCAATTCATTACCTTTGTTTTTACATTATGGCTTTATTCATCTATATATTTACATTTGACTTTTTTCACTTTATTATTTGACATCAAATAGCTGTAATACTGAAATTAATTCATATACAAGCTACTTTAAATTTATGCACAGAAAATAGCTTATTTGTAGAAAGAACAATTCACATGAAAAAGATAAGTAAAAATAAATCCCATAGAAATGATTTTAAAGTATTGCATGGTTTTCTGCAGATACTATCTACATTGTCATTGTATTATCATCTTGGGACATTAATGACTATTCTCATGGTATTTTAATCAAATGTATGGCTCACATAAATCAAGTGAAATTTTGAATGTCTGGATCCATTTCTGTCTGTTTCTGGTATTCACTTTCAGGAAATTGGGTCTTAGATATATGGGTAGCTTGACTGTGGAGAGTGGAGAGTGTCACCACTGCTGTTGCTCATTTTATCTTGAAGCCCTCTGACAGGAAATATACTTTTGCTGCTTATTGTTTGTGATATGGATATGTATTTTTCCTCTTCAGGTGGAATATAAGCGTGGACATGAAGAGAGAGTTTCAAAGTTCACCTCTGTTGTAGACACTCCAGATATACTTCATGCAAAGGCTGGAGCACATCTTGCAAGTGATGTAAGTAAAAAAAAATAGATTTATCTGGTTTTGGCACTGCAAGTGGTTCCTAGGGTATTTATAAATTATTTGAAAATATGAACACAAAAAAAATTAAAATATTAATATTTTAAAGGCAGACTCATTTTACCATTAAGCATTTAATACTTTCAGTTACAAAGACCTCATTCAATTTGAGGCCATTTTAGGCTGTCAGAACAGAAGCTGGGGCAACCAGTCTGTTCCATACCCAGCAACTGGCTGCCATGCAAGGTAGAGAAAAAAAGCTGCCCGACTGTAATGTAAATAGAGCAGGCATCTTGCAGACACCTAAAATATTTTCTTTAAACAACTTTTTTTCATACTACACCCTGAACAAGAAAAAAGGACCATGCAGAAGATGTGTGATTTTGTAGTTAAAGACCAAATTGTAAAGATTCAGACTTCATAGTTCCTCTTCCTTTTGGCAGATGACAGCCTGACTTTGCAGCCTAAAAGATTGATTATGTGTGCAATCAAGATGCATTTGCTCTAATTGCTCCTGAACTGTCTTGAATTTTTACAGTTGAAATACACAGAAGACTTTGAAGAGCGGAAGGGAAAAGGCAGCTTCCCTGCTATGATCACTCCAGCTTATCAAATAGCCAAGAGAGCAAATGAATTAGCCAGTGATGTAAGTGTCCAAAGCAAAGTCGCTTTTGGGAAAGAAATTTTAATCTGTCACACAAATTTTGCTACTGGCAGAAATTCCATGAGCATGGCATACTGATCTTCACTTTCTTTTCCTTTCCAAACATAACAAAACCACAACACCCCTGTACTCTTTAATAAACACCATAAAAGGACATCAGTATTCCTTCAAAATGTACAGTTAATTGTGCTTTGTTATTGGAAACGGAAAGAAAAGCTCTTTTTGTTGGAGAAGATAACATATGGAAGAGCATATAACTCAAAGAAGTGAATTTAAAACATTATTAAAGTCATTGAGTAAAATAAGAGACCCTTAATTTTGAAGGTAAAAGCAACCTACTCTAAAACAATTACATGTTTTTGTTTGCCTTTGATCTGTGGAGAACCCTTCACTTTTGTCAGCAAACACACATGGTGATTAAAGGGCAGCATCAGGTTACAGGCATTTTTTTGACTTCAGCAAATGTAGTGCAAATCTTCATCTAAACTTGAAGGTTGATTGCCTAAAATTCTCTTTATCACTGGGGATAAAGCATGTTTCAGAAACAAGCTCATTTATTGACCGGGTTCAGGTGACCCTGTGGTAAAAAAGTGCTCTGCGGTAGCCGTGAATTTGCATTACAGTCAGTTCTATTTTTTTAAACTGATGGAGCATCAGGGATTAGGCACTGTCAAGCAGCTGGTGCTGAGCACACTGAACCAATGGTTTGGGGTGAAATGGCAAGTCCCATGTTCCTACTGCATTATTAAAAAGTACACCACTAGTTCTGTTTTTATACCTTCAAGTGGCATATTTGACTTGTGCAGCTTGGTGGCAATGGGAATTTTGACAATCCTTTATTGACAACCTGTGCATGTCATTGGATGTTATTTATTGTGCAGCATCTGTGTACCAGACTAAACTCACCCGGATTATTCGTTTCCTTTTTTCCTGTTAGGTAAAGTATCATCAAAGATATGAAAAAGAGATCAAGGGAAAAGCCAGCCATACAGCTGGAACAGATGTTGCTTTTGCAAGAGAAAATGTAGATCAATATGGACAGGTATGCAACATCCAAGAGATCGCCATGCTGATGTTGATCATTACTGCAGCTGATTGCTCAAAGCTTTAGAAACTGGTGAAACCTATTTTCACTTTGTTTTCCTGTGTGATACAACAAGGTCACGGGGGAGAGGATGGTGTGCAAACAGCACCGTGCTCCTAAAGTGTAATATATCTGTCACTGGCACCTACAGATGTGACTACACGGTGGCTGCACTGTCACTGCAGGGTAGGGCCAGTCCTAAAGAGTGACCTTGGCAAATTTTATCTGTGTGCGTGGCACTCTACCTTTCTATCGTGGTGTTGTGAGGTATCACATTGAAAAGTGTTGACTCGAGGAAATATTCCCATTCCATGAATAAGGAAATCCAGTCAGGAGAAAAGAGAAAGGGTTGTGAAATGGCACGATAGAAAGCTGGCAGATAGTTAGGTGCCTTTTCCCTGCGGGGTGTTTTCACAAATCTTAGGAGCTTTGCAGCTCTAAATATGTGTTAACAGCACTGAATCTCTTAGATACACAATCTCTTAGATTCCACCTCCTTTACAAAAGGAGTATTATAAGCCTGACAAGCTGTAGTTCTGTATTTGTGGAACCAAACGGGCTTTAGTTCTGTTTTGGTCAGTGGCATTCATTTAATTTTTAAGGAATGCAATTGGTTTTGTGGTGGCCCAAAATGCACCCAAAGTTTTGTGTCAGTTAGGTTAGGGAAACAGCACAGCTAAATAGAACTGAATGCAGCTAAATGGAATTTGAGAGCAATTGAATAGGGGTGTTGTATAAAGAAAACTATATGGTTAATCTCAGAGGTTTTTGTCCTGCTCCTCAGTAGGTCCACACACTCTGGAGAAATAAAGGAACATGGGGTGTATTTTCCTAAACCTTTGGTATTTTACATTTCTCCACGTCTTCTGTCCAAATCTACAATTAGTATTCTGTGGAAAGCAAACCATCCTTGAAGAATATGAGTTCAGAATTGTAGCAATGAAGCATTCAATTAGTTCTGTCTTTTGAACTGCTACAAGTTTTAATAGGAATAAACAAATAAAATGAATTTGAAAAAGCACTAATTACATTTCCAAGCATTAGAATGCTTCTGTTTTAGAATTAATTTAAGTTTTCTTTCTTTGAAAAGATCTTTGAAACTTCAGTCATGGACTTCAAATTCGATTTGAGTTTTAATCTTTATAGATTGGATACTGATATTATTAGTCAAATAACACAGAGTCACTGAAATTAATGGATCTTTCTGAGTAAATTATGCCTTAACATGGGTAAAGGGATTAGATTGCTAACTGTTGAGATCATCAACAATGAATTGAGTGTGCATCAGACAGATATATATAGATATGCATATATATATGCATATATATATATATTCTCATATATATAACATGAGAAAATTTAAGGAATCTTACCATAAAATTTTTGTGCTGAACATCAGTTTTGTTCTTGTTTAAAAACTTTAAGAGTGGTTAAAACAAAGTTTTCTGAAACTTTGAATATATGCACAATATTAGAAATTATATTAAAAGGTATTTAAGAAAGCTAGGATCAAAAGATAGGTTGGTCTGGAGAATTCAAACTCATTAATGGTATTTTAAGAAACTAACTCAGCTGGTTAATCAACTTTTTTTTTTTTTCTATGCTGGTTTATAGAATAATTTAATGCCATTATAACTATGGCATCGTATTTTTCACAAATTTGTGGTGTGATCTCTTTTAAAATGTGACATTGATGGTTCACAAAATGACCTACAATGGATGGTTTTGCATTGAGAACAGACAAAAGACATATCCCAGATATTTGTAGTCCTTCCTGTCTGTGCAGTCCATGGCATTCTTGACATTCATTCTATTCATGGCACATTCTGTTTTCACTCAAACTGCCTCTTTACTACAAAAGATTTACAAAATATTGCAGAAAAGACACATTACACTGTATTTCACTTGTTTGTATTCTTGGTTGTACTCCATATTCTCCCCAGATCTTGCCATAAAGGCTTTAGGATGATTATTCTCCATTAATTTTTTTTTTTAAGTCTGCAGTATTTTGCTGTTAAACTATCTAAATAGCTTTCAAATTGTTAAATATTTGCACATAAACTTATCTATAATGGATTTAAGGGTGTTTTTCCCACAACAATTGGGTTTTTTTAATCAGACAAATGGAATTCTGTGATTTTGTTCACTGAGGAGTTTGGAATTTTGATATCTAGGTATCTCTGCTTCATTTATTAATCCCTCTTCCAAGTACATCACTGCACTAGAGAACTATTATTTTTAGTCAATTATGATGTGAAAAATGACCATGGAAAGACCAAATGGCTTCTGTAACACTACAAAGGAAGGCTGATCCTGTGTTAAACTTGTTAACTTTAAGTGAGTCTCCTGGCTAACTAAACCATTAGATATTTTTAGAATATTCTAGGGTAACATGTATTGACAAACAGAGAGCTGAGCAGATATCTCTGTAAGAAGTGAGGTGAGATCAGAAGGGTGTATGTCACTTGAATGCTTGAATACTTGAATGCTATCTTGACCACAGCTAATAGCTACCTAAATTCCTCATGGAATGCAGCACAGGTAGCTTCAAAGGCATAGGTAACTTAACAGGTCAATTTATTCTTATATTTGGGTCATCTTTTTCCTAAAAAAAAAAAAAAAATCATAAAAGCCTGTCTATTAACAAGGACTGTGGGGCTTTGTAAAATAATCCATGTTCCCACCTGCTCATGTGTGATGAGTAAACACTCTGAATTTTCTTCAGGGATATATGGATGAGTTTGAGGAACGCAGAGGGAAAGGAAGCTTTCCTGCTATGATCACTCCAGCTTATCAAAATGCCAAGAAAGCAAATGAATTGGCAAGTGATGTAAGTATGAAACCTGAATCAATACAATTCATAAACAATTAAAACCAGCAGTTTGTCAGAGCAATGCCTGGGAGGAGAATGATAAACTGCACTTGAGAAGTAAACAAAAGTGACATTTCTCTGCCTTGCTGGGAACAGGATGGCTCAGGGGATTAATAATATCCATTAATAGAAGGGGGCACAGCTCCAACTTGCATGAGGGAGGAGATGGATGTAGCAACTAATGGGGATCCCTACTGTTAGGTTAACCCTCCTGGCAAATCTGCACCTGTATTATTAATGAAACCTTCAACTGCCTTAATCATCCTGTGGACTACTGTGGTATTCCCAGTAGTGAATAAATGGAGGATGAATGAACTGTACTGGTTTTGATATTTTGATGTATCATGCCTCTAGCACAAAGCAAGCCATATGGAGGAAAAGAAGCATAGAGTATGACACTGTCACTTCACAAAAGTGACATTATTTCTGGGATGTGATTTTTGGTTTTGGGTGGTAAACTAAAGGATTGGTGGTGGTGTGTGATTCCTGCATCCAGCCCATTAGAGGGCCTCAGCCCTATTTGGGGACACCATTCCTGGCAGTACAAAAATGGGTCAGTCTGTAGGTCAGTACCCTGTGTCTGCTCTGAAGGGTTCCTGTGAGTGACAACTTTTGTAGTGTGGACACCTGTCCCCAGCGGGGCTGTCGGAGCTGATGAGCTCAGTCTGTCTTCTGGGGAGCTAACAGATGGTTGAGTCTTTCAGCTTGTGTTAGTCTGAACTAGATATGAGCAATAAACTGGAGTGAAAGGATCAGTCATGTTCTGTTACCTGAGCTTATCACTGAGAGAATATAAAACACCTCAAATCCTCTGTCACCAATCCCAGTTTGATGACAAACTCAGTGATCCCCTGTTGAAACATGAAATATTTAACCTTTCCAGATAAAGATCAAAGTTTCACAGGTTTTGAAAATGCTGATGGTCAGTAGTTTCCTCATTAATTTATAATACATAAAGTGAAGAGGAGGATTGGTTCATGGCAGTAACATTTGCAGACCCCAGTGCTTACCAACCTGCCTTATGGTTTCAAAGCCTGAAGGAATGTGTGCAGACTTGGAAAATAAGAAAACCAAACCACTTTGCATTTCAGTTCATGTAAAATAATTTATAAAAGGCCAAGTACTACCTCTCTTCACCCATCCAAGTCCAATTTATGTCAATAACCTGATGTCTGAATTAAATTTAGAAATCCCTTATTTCAATCTTGATTTTGTAGAGAAATATAATTCCCTTTAACACAGTAAAAGTACAAAAATATACAGCTTTTTTTAAAAGCTGCTTTTTACAAAAGGAAAAGTTTGCAGAGCACTTGATGACTCTCTGTAATTCTCTGACTAAGATTAAGTACCGAGGATTAAATTCATTAATAGCAGGGCACAAAAGCTCCAGCCAAGGATCTGCTGGTAATCTGTTCAAGCTGTGAACTACAACCAGTAGTGTTAGGTCTATGTCAAAAATTTATAAAAAATGCTATCAAGTAAAATGTCTTGAGAGGGACTGTGAAGGGCTATGGGGTTTTATTTGGGTTATTCAAGGTAGTAAATACAGTGTTTCAGCTTGGTAAATTCCATTTACTTATCAAAGCAAGCACAGAAAAGATATTATCCTGACTCATGAAGCCAGTCTAAATAGTAAGGATGAAAAGGTGCACAGCTATTTAATAATTCTCCCTACTTCTTTTCAGATAAAATACAAGAAAGATCTTTCCAAGATGAAAGGTGCAGCTCACTTTCACTCCCTAACAGCTGAAGACAACTTGGTCCTTAAACAAGCCCAAAGTGTTAACAAGCTTGTCAGCGAGGTAAGGGTTTGAATCGATCTCTTAACAAGTTTGGGAGCAGCTCATACAAACATTTGTGTTTGATGAGTAAGGACTGCAAGTTAAAAAAGAGGCTGTTGTTCTTACAGTGTTGTACATAACAAAAATCATCTGTGTGTAGCACAGCAGCTGGAGAGAAAAGCTCAAGAACAAATCTTCAGGTGCTGCCTTCTGGCCCTTCCAATCATTTGTAGGAAAGTGTGGGGAATCAACCCCAGGAGAGTGATTCTAGTTCTGACCACAGGAAGAATCAAAATCTGGAAAAACCCACCCCAAACCTGAACTGTGCTTTTAATATGATATTAAGATATCATGCTTCAGGATGAATTTGGTGTGTACCTTAGAGTGTCTTAAAGGATATTTTAATAATCAAAAAAAAGAGTACAGAGACAAAATGTATCCCATTCTGGTTATGCAAATTTCTGTTTTCTTCAATCATGTGAAAGACTATGAGTCACTGATAATTGAATCTTTTTCTACTTGGTAAGGAAAGATTGCAAGAGAATTCTCAGTAGATTCTGAATTATTAATTTATTTATAGTGTCATATCAGCTATAAAACTATTAATAAATGTGAGTTTCTAGAACTTCCCCATGGCAGTTTAAAAACTTATACTCTTGAGATGT
This sequence comes from Cettia cetti, assembly GCA_013401135.1. Taxonomy (NCBI): domain Eukaryota; kingdom Metazoa; phylum Chordata; class Aves; order Passeriformes; family Sylviidae; genus Cettia; species Cettia cetti. The sequence goes on along the minus strand of VZUI01024908.1, from coordinate 71,563 downwards.
CAAAGTATAAAACCTTCAATAATGAAAAACCCCTGGAAGTAGGGCTGGAAGGGGCCTCCTGGGCCAATGATTCCTGGCTCCTGCTGGTTCGACACAGCATCTTATAATCCTCCTATTCCAATTTCTAGCCCACATTTATTCCTGTCCACTTCATTAGCACTGTGTTTTGTGCTTGCTTTGCCCTTTAGTTTAAAAAGTTCTTCTCCCTGCATGGTTACTTTTTTGAGAGGTTTACAAATATACCATTTTCTTCTCTCTGCCTTTGATTTCCTCGAGTAAGCAAGCTGAGTTCTTCTCATCTCTGTCTTTCACTGCAGCTGTTACAGGCTGAGTACATGTTCCTTAAACAGGAATGACTGTAAGAGTAAAAAGCTCTTGCTGAGGTCTTGCTGGAATCTGGTACATGGCACATTTGTACATGTCCATTTGCTCCACACTCAGCTTAGAGTTTCTTTGTACATAATTGTTTTTTTTAATAGTTTTCCTCCTGACACTGTCTTGTAAACTTTACAGAGGATGAAATTGCATTTCTTTTGCCTAAGAAATGAGAATGGTGTATATGAAAATTCTCTTCATAATAATTTTCATCATGTGCCATCTGATGAAAACCATGTATCAAAATCTCTGAACAGTGGGTCTGCCTAATAAAAAGTGTGTGAAGGAACTTGATAGAGCAGATTAGGGTTTTACCATAGCTTCCCATTGTGCATTTTTGTCACTAAGGTGGAGTACAAGAAGGATCTTGGAAACAACAAAGGCTACAGCATGAACTACTGTGACACTCCACAATTCAAGAATATGAGCAAGATCTCAAAATTCACCAGTGATGTAAGTTTTCAGTACCTTGTGTGTGGCTTGCTTGCCCTGATAACTGCTGGAATCAGGTCATCTGTGTGTGTTTTTTTCAGATAAATGTGTGCTGGAAATGTGATTATAACTGATTTTAACCTGCTTTTGTACAACACACATCCTCGTGTGTCCTGATGTATAGGTGGGGCTCATTTTATGTAGGATTATGAAACGAAATATTATGGTATTTGGAAGAGAGGTTACTTACCATGTATTGCTGATCTAGAGAAGTAGCAGTCAGTTGTTACTGTTGTCTGTCATAATTATTACTTATTTCATTGTGCATGCCCATTTCCTGCTTGGACAGTTAGGCAGAAGGTAATTCACCAGAGTTTATGCCAGAGAGGACCATAATTACTGTGTGAAAATATCAGTGTTAATAATTATACCTCTTGCTTCTCATGAAATAAAATTTTGTTTCATACTGCCTCTTACCATTCTCTGAAATCCCAGAGGGGTAAATATTTTGCCTTACAGCTGAGATGGTTGAGTTATCCATTTTTCTTGTCAAATCCCCCACTCTGGGAAGGGTGAAAGATGCACCAAAACAATCCAATTTTTTTCATTTGTCAATGCCTGAATATTGTCTCCCTGGGACTTTGTTCTAGTATTTATTTCTGATGAAATGCATATGTATCTTCTCTATGTGGCACTCAGGTGATATGAAGAGCAAGAAAATGATATCTTGTAGAACAAGAATCTCACAGAGGGTTTTAGCTTTTATTTTTTAAAGTACCAGGGCTGTTGTGGGCTAATGAGTTCCTAGTATTGGAACAACACTAGTAGACCAAGAGCTGTAACAATTTGTCTCCCTGCTGTAAAATAGGGAAACTCTGAAAAGCTGAAACATATTTTCTCAGAGGATTTTTATCTTCTTTTTTACACAGCTTAAATACAAAGAAACCTACCAGAATGAGATGAAAGGTCACTATGTGGGTATTGGCATGGACAAGAGGATGCTGCATGCCATGAAAGCTGGCAGCTTGGCAAGCAATGTGAGTCCCTTTTAATCACACTTGTATGGCTGTTGCCTCCTTGTCTTTCAGTTTTTTCCAGAATTAAGTTGATAGAAAACTTTAGACCACACTGTACTAGGGATGTGATGGATAGATAAGTTGAGAAAAAGGGAAAATCTGGAAACCCTTTTGTACTCTTTTATGGCTCACTGTGTGGAAGAAGTTAAAATAAGAAATTTCAGTGATCTGGCAACATACTGAGATCCTTCAGTTTTCTTTGACATCAGTAGGATGCTGAAGGTTGTTTGCCACCACCCCCAGGGTCAGACCTTTGCTGGAAGAAACAGTCTTTAATGAAGATTTCTGGATTCCAATTTAATTTACTGGGTTAGTCAAGAAGCTATTTCATTACATACCATTCCTTCAAGTACATTATTTACAAATCTGTAAGAAGCCTGAGAACTAAGCAGGAAGATAAAAGAGATGTGTCATAGGTGGAAGTTAAGTTAATGCTCCCACTGTTGGCATTGGATTAATTGAGAAGCTGAAAAAGAATCAATTAGTGGCTAAACTATGCAAATAATTTCATTTTCTTTGTCACTCATGACATTGAACTTACTTTGTTTCTTGTATTTAATATTAATATTATTGTTTCTCCTTTCCTCTTGACTGATAATTATTCAAACAAATGACAGCTGAAAAAAAAAGAATGATTTTTTTTTTGTTCTCCTTGTGTTTCAGATAGCCTATAAGTCTGATTACAAACACGATGGTGTTGACTACAATTACCCAGCTACTCTCACTCCTTCATATCAGACAACAAGAAAGTTGGTCCCTTTGAAAGATGTAAATAATTTTATGTTTTTTTTTCCCTATGACTTGCATAGTTCATCTGTAGGAGAGATTGTGATAGATTGCATGTGTCAAATGATGATTTAATGATAGATAGGTGCAAACAGCCATTGCTAACAAAGTTAAAGCAAAGAAGTGCAGTGTCAAGAGGTCTCAGAGCAGTAGGAAGTGCTGCCATGTGCTGTCGTTGCTTCAGTTCAGCACAGATTGTAGAGTGATGTGAGATCAATGACTTCTGCCCTGTCCCAGCTCTGTGTGTGGGAGTCTCACCATCCTGGGGCAGTTTCAACAGCAGCATCAGGCACTGAAAGCACAGGGAGACTAAAGCAGCCCTTGTGAGTCCTTAGTGAATTCCCTGAGGACAGGTGTTCCCATGGAAGAGGAGCAGGTTGGTCACACAACCTTCCTCCAGGTTCCATGTGGAAGAGGAGCCCCCCGGGCTCGAGTGACAGGGGAGCAGTGAGGGGGTTTGTGGGCTGCTGAGGTCTTGTGTGTCCTGCAGACTAATGAAGGATGGCAGTCTGTACAGCTCATGGAACTTTCACCTCTCACAAGCATTAAAAGCTTGGCTGATCTCCTCTACCACTGGCAATGGACTCTGTGCCTTAGTGAGGAGCACAGGCACCAGGCATTGCTTAAAAAATCAACATGAGGACAGCAGCAGCTCTGCAGGGCATTTCTGACTTCCTGAAGTATATACACCCTGTCTTTACACTGAAATTACAATAAACCAGGAGCCTAAACACCTCTTCCAAGACAAGGATGGTAGTATGAAGAGCTAGAATTGGGAACCCTGATGTTTTTGAGGAAGTATTTTGACTCTGAGGTGAACTATTGCCTCTAGAGCAGTAATTTCAGCTTTGCCTTTGTAAAAGCTGAAAACAGCAAAATTCAGTTTAGTTGCTTACTGTGTGAGAGAGCTGTGTTCTTAAGGAGTTCAAAGTAAGCATAAATTCATGTCCAAAATGTGAGGAACATTTCAGCAATTCCGGTGGCTCTACAGTTGATAGTCAGCATCAGGGTTTGAAACACATAATTCCACTGGCCACAGAGACTCCTGACCTAGGATTTTGAATTAGTCTCAGGATTCGTGTGCTCCCAAGTAACCAACATGCTTACTCTGAACTCTTTTAGCAATACAGCTCTCTCATACACTAATCAATCACAGGTTCGGTTAAAAAGAAATTATCCCTTTCCCTGGAATTAAATTTCTCTCTGTCTCTGAGGAAGCAAATGCACTGTTTTAAGTACCTTGATCACTTTGGACCTGTGAGATAATTCAGGCCTTTTTTCCTAGCTTTTATCATTCTGGCAAAATGAGGAAGTTTATGTGAGGATACAGGAGATAAGAAGGTTTGCACTGCAATAGTTTAAGTAACTCAAAGTCTCCATAAATACTCTCCATTTTACTGGAAAGAAATGTTCTTAAGAAACTAGTTTTATGCAATGTGATTTGCAATGTTTGCAAAGTAAGGATTAACTACACTGAATATTAATGAGGGCCTACAGAGAATAATAATTGTGGTTTGTAATATAGCAATGACACCCTTAGCAGCAACAGGTTTGAAAGGAAGCTTCATATGATTTTTTAAGTCATGCATAATTTGGGGCTTTGACATATTTATTTTATAACTTACTGTTGTTGCTACCATATTAATGTGTTAGTAATTTAGTGTGCTCCAGTCCTCTTGATGGCTGACATTAAGATAACTTTTTTTTTTGTACTATAAGTATGCATTTTTCCTTTCTCAACATCCACACAAAACTCATCCGCACAGGGAAATTCTGTCATTAATTTATTACATTTAAACTCAATAAAAACCAAATATATAAGAGTTCATTTGCTCTACCCAGTGGTACACTGGGCAAATCTCTCCATGGACTGTTACAATAAAATTCTTGTCTGATAAAGATAAAAATGGATGAAGTGTTGGTTAAGAATATGAGCTTTATAGCAATGATTTGGGAGATTTTATAGCAATGATTTGCAGCTGGTGCTGCATCTTTGTAAGAATTTATGGGTTTACAGGAAGAGATTATGCTTGAAATAATTTTCAGAGTGGGATAAAAACTATGACCTCAGGGCAACTTTCAGAGCACTAACTCAGATCTCATCCAAGAGATCCTGGCATTTTTCCTCAGATGTATTTACTATGGTTTAAGTAATATTTTATCCAGAGTATTAGCTAGCAAAACTTCATCTATGTCATCTCTCATTTTCCAGTCTGATAATTTCTTCCATTACTAATTTTTTTTTTAAAATTTTTATTTTAAATTAGGTAAACTACAGGCAAAGCATAGACAAGCTGAAGTACAGCTCTGTTGCCAGCACTCCACAAATTGCTCAAGCCAAAATAAATGCACAGCAGCTCAGTGATGTAAGTTCTGCCATCATTAGCCACTGTTGTTTATTAGAATGATGAGATAATTCAATTTAGCATTTGTTGCCTTATGTTTTTTATTCTTGATGGTTCTCCAGCAGATTCATTGCCAAATCAAGAATACATATTGAATGAAATCACTTTCAAAAATGTGACAAGCATACCAGTAGATCTATTATGTTTTCCACTTTTAAGATTTGTATCAGTGGGATTTTATAGGAAATTATTTTCTTCTATTTATTTAGGCAAGATTTTAAATGATATCTTTTGTACTTTAAGATAATCAGTAGCTCTTTTATTCAGAGAATAAATTTCTACTTCCTATGCTGAAGTAAAAGGTAGCTTTATTGCCTTCATACTTGCATCACAAATTCCTATGAGTGCATTTATAATTTATGGCACAAATAACCTGAAATTTAACAGCAATCCATCAGTCTAATGATTATATTTTTATTAAGTTAAAAATAACTGAGTTTCTTGCTGACCTTTTAAACATATGCAGTTGAACTACCGAGCCCAGTATGAGAAGACAAAAACAAATTACACTCTACCTCAGGATGTACCACTGTTAGTGAAAGCAAAAGCCAACGCTGAGTTATACAGTGAGGTAAGTCAAGCCTTGGGGAAATACTGGCATTCATGATGCTCTTAATAGACTGAAATTAATATAAAGATGATGACACTCTTTCTGGAAGCATTTAGCCTTTATCATTTGGCTTTGTACTTAACAACATGAGATATGGTGCCCAGAATAGACAGAGATCCAATTTCAAGGATAGTGAAACCTCTAGACCTTTTTTCCCAAGATATTTTCAGATAATCTGAATTTCTTTAAATCAGTAAAACAGTGTTCACTCCACAAAAGTAACTGCTTTTGAGGTGACATTGTATGAAGAACCAACACTTGCACAGTTCTAGTAATTCGAAGTGCACTGAAGTCAATGGAAAGAAATAACTTCAGCCAACTTGGAAGAAGCCCACTGTTGCTCCATTCATAATTCCTGGAAATAAATAGTGATTCACTTAGAGTCTTGAGGGTTCGAACAAAGTGCTTGCAGGAAAAGCTGTATTTCTATTTAATTTTTAGTGTATTTTTCAGACCTCCATTGTCATAGATAGTTTTGGAGGAAAAAAACCTCAAGACAAATAAGTGACAAATGAGGAAAAACCTCCTCCAGATATTACTGGTGTGAGTTCTATTTTTTAACCAGTTTCACAATTTTTCATGGTTTTGAGTTGCCATTACTGTAAGTTTTTTGTTGTCTTATGTTCTTCCCCTAAGTTTTATTTGAGTTGCATTGGCAAAGTGTTGTGGAGGAACATTCTTGGCATCTGTACTGTGTTGGGAGGCATGCTCACTGTTACATACTGGTAAAAAATAAACATGCAAAAAGCCAAATGCAGAAACTGAGGCTTCCTGAAAACCTTCTGGCTTCGTTAGGTGCATGCACAGTATGGATGGATGCATACTTGGTCTTGCTTTAATAGAATTTCAAGTGAGATCTTGAAAAAGAGCTTAAAAACCTATTGCTTCAAGTTTCACTAACTTTCAGAAGTTAAGCATGTGATTCTGATGCATTTTATCGGTGTTTGGGAGGTACTGTGGCCCATGAGTGTGCATTTGAAGGCAATCCCCTGAGCACAAGGGCTTCACTGAGCTCTGCTGCACACTGCGGGATGGCCTCAGAGCACATGAGCTGGATTCCTTCTGAATGCTCTCCAGGAGCTCCTGTAAAAAACTGCAGATTCCAATTCAGTGCATGGCTCTTGAGTGGTTATCATTTTGGGGTGAGAAAGAAAAATCCTGCAATGAGTGATCTGTTGTCTGGTTCTTAGCACTAGCTGTTCTGCCTATAGATCAGCTCCTATAGATCTATACTATTTGCATAGGTAGACATAACCAGAGGCAATTTTGAAAAACCCTCCCTCCTCCATATCTGTCTGTAATTGAGAATTATTGGTGGATGTTCTGGGACATTGTTCTGGGTGTCTATGAACTCCAAGAATAAAATTTTGACTCAATCCTAGACAATTATTTAGCTCAAAATGACAATGAACTGTGACTTAAGAAGGTCCCAGTTTGTGGACTGAGTATATTTATGCTTCTGTTTTTCTCTGAGTCATTTCCACTTTTGTTTGAAAATCCTGTATGTTTATGTGTAAGTGACATGTTGCTGTCTTTCCTTTCTCAGATTAAGTACAAAGAAGGCTGGGAGAAGAGTAAGGGCCAGGGCTTTGAAATGAAACTTGATTCTCTGCCTTTACTTGCTGCCAAAGCTTCAAGGGATCTTGCCAGTGATGTATGTTACATTTTGTAACCTGGGAATTATTCTTTATATAAGCAGCTATAGCACAGGGAAATAAAGCATAGCTCGTTTCATCTGGATTTTTAAATCCTGCATTTGCCTGTCCATCTTTCTCAATGGCTAATGAACAGTTGGAAGCTTTCTCAGGTTCTGCTGTGAAATTTCACTCTCCAAAAAATTTTTTTAAAGATCATGTGTAAAGAGTGAAGCAAAATTTACACATTAAACCCCAAGAGAAATTCAGTGTTTTGAATTGTTTATAGCCTCAAAAATAGTATTATCATCTACTACAAAGGGAATGCATATTTCTTTAGTCTGCTTCCTTAACACAAACACATGTATATAAAAAAAAATCCAAATAAAATCTTTCCAAACAACTTATATCAAGATTTTTAACCTATGGAGAGGCAGAAAAGGGAGACAGTTTTTCTGCAGCTGGGAAGTGTTCAGCAGTGGTGGGGATTCTAAAATCCCACCTCATTAAAAAAATCAAGTCTTAAATTCCTTGCTTGGATTGATTTGTTATCTTTGCCTCTAAAAGCCAGATAGTTTTGCTAATCAGAAGAATTCAAGTTTAGAAGCATATTCACCTCAAAGGGATGAGCCTTAAAGACCTCATAAATGAGATTGTCCTTGCATCTGTGGAATTTCTGAGAAAATCTGGGAAATTTGAAGTGACAATGAGAGAATCAGACTAAGCTCTTCTAAATTTTGAGCATCCAAATAACCAGTGAGAAACATATTGCTTATCTCATGGGTAATTGGAAATATTCTTAGATTTATGTTGGTATTTTTGGGCAGATTAAATATAAAGAAGAATATGAAAAAACAAAAGGAAAAGCAACTGAAACCAAGGATTCAAGACTTTTGCACTCTCTGAAGGTGGCCAAGATGAGTAGTGAGGTAAATTATTTCTCTTTCTCAAAAGGTGTTTTCCACAATTAGGAGACCTTCAGCAACACTATGCAATCTACCACTGTTACTGCTCTCACTGTAAGAAATTCTTGGAAACATTTAACAAGATTGGTTTCCTTCACTATCTGTTAATCTTAACAGAACTTTCAAGTCTGTAAGGGTGTGTTTGAAAGTAAGATGTACTGTAATAGAGAAAATGTCTCTAGAAAATTTACCCTGGCATCTGTTTTGTCCCTTATAGAACCTGATTCTACATGTGTTTTGTTTTGGGGTTTTTTTTTGCCTAACCTGCGTAAGGACCCGAACAAGAGGGGTGACTTAAGATAGCTTTGTAATATCTGATACAGACAATCTATTTTCATTCCTATTTCTAGATTGCCTACAAGAAAGGTTTTGAGGAGAGCAAGGCCCATTTCCATCTGCCCATGGATATGATAAACCTGAGGCATGCTAAGAAGGCTCAGGCCCTTGCCAGTGACCTGGATTATAGAACGAGACTCCATGAGTACACAGTGCTTCCAGAAGACATGAAGACCAAGTGGGCAAAGAAGGCCTATGATCTCCAGAGTGATGTAAGATGATGTACACCCAGCTTAACTGTTAAAAACAGTACAAGAGATTATGACTTTTTCCATTTGATGTTAATTTTTGTTTTATATGAACAGTGTGATTGTACTATGGCTTTTAAAAATGTCTTTGCAATGGCTTTGAAACTGGAAAGGGTGCACATGTTCACTTGCAAATATTATACACACGTTTCCTGTGCCAATAAATGTAATTTTCCTCTGCAGCTCCAATATAGGGCAGATCTGACATGGATGAAAGGAGCTGGATGTATCACAGAAGGAAGCCTTAATATACAACAAGCCAAAAAGGCAGGAGAATTAGTCAGTGAGGTAAGCAAAGTTCTCAGACTTTGGTCTGTTGTTTGTTCAAAGATTTATGTACATTTATTCCATTACATTATGAGGAATAAGTAAAGGATTCCTAACAAGGAATATCTGAGAAATGGAAAAACTGATGGGTATAATTCTATAGTTTAGAAGATCCTGGGCGAGAGATTAAAATTATGTTTTCCCTTCATATGATTATCAAAATTATCTGTGAGGTAGAAATGCCTGTACTTGTGCTTCCACCTCTTTTCATTCTCCTGTCCATTTTGCAGCTCAGCATTGAATTTTCATTGAGTTTCATGTGCTGCATGAAGTAAAAAGAGGCTTTACGGACCAGAGAGGAAAACTGGATATTTGTTAGCCATAGTTGAAATTTTCCTTGCTGAGTTGCAAGTAGGGGCTGTGACTTTACTGGCAGCTTCAGTTTTTCCTGCTTTTCATTGCTTTTGCTTTATTAGTTCATGGCTTTGCACAGCCATTAACCTTATGGTAGTAAACTTCCTCAGCTTCCTAGCTATGGTTGAGCAGTCTCACTAGTGCTAGGAAAACTAGAGAATAGAGAGAAGAATAAATTAGGGGAAGTTTGACAAGAAGGATAAAATCCCACTTAGTTGTGGAAGGAGGAACAGAAGCCAGTTAGTTACTGGTGATCACACTCTCTGACACCTTGGGTCTCTGACATTCTCTCACAACTCCTACAAGGGGAAAAAATACATCTTAGAAACAAAGAAGAGCAGCCACCTCAGATCTGGTCTCTTGCTATGGGTAGACTGACATCTGCTTCTGGGGTGTGCTGTAATAATAATCACTTCCACAACTATTTAATCCATAATGATCTGCCTTTTCAATCCAGTGCTGTGCCAGGCCACGAGACAGCTGACAGTCACTTAAACTGGAGACTGGTGGATATTATTTTAGATATCTCTGTTGCCATACAAAGTCTGGTGTTTTGTCATTTCTTTGCAGGATGTCACTACATTGTGTTCCATGCAATGTGACAAAACATGCTGTTTTTAATCTGCCTCCCTCCCTTCCAGGTTTCTAAAATAAAGCGATGAGCACCTCTTTGAAGTGCTGCATGCTTTTTTAACTTCTATTTTGTGTTCCCTTAGCAGAGACACAGTGTAAACTGATCTGTTCACCCATCAGTTCAAACAGAAGAATTTTTCTCCTGAAATGCCAGATAATGAAGAAAGTACATTTGCACCCTTTCTAGGTGGAATGCCCACTTCATGACTGAATTGGTAGAATAAGAATTCAATTAAAGTATGCAAGAGGTGTTTGCTTGCTCTCCCCTGTCACACTGTGGTCTTGAAACAGAGCCCTGCATTTCCTTATACTATCTCAACGAAAGAAAGGATTCTTAACCCACTCTCAGATGAGTGGTGCAAAAGGTTGAGGCAAAGACATTAATTTAAAACAGGCCTGTTCTAAAGCCTTATGAAGTCAATTAAAGTTTTCCATTCACTTCAGTGTGTTTCAGATGTCAAACAAAATGAAACTATGGACAGTCTTATTTACCAAACTAAAAATATTAGTCTCTATGCACATTCAATTGGATTTTATATAGATAATGGCGCCAGAGGATGACTAAAGAACAATATTTTTTCACATAACTGAGGCTTGAGCCTTGTGGAGGCCTCTCATAGCTGTTCATCCCAGAAAGGCTTAATCTACGCCTAGCTCTGCTTTGAAATGAAAAAGGTTTTGAGAAGAAGAGAAAGGTTTTGAATGCAGCTTACTTTCAGGACTCTGAAATTACTCACTCTAATTTAATTATCATCTTAATAATTTTAAAATATCTCAGTAACAAATGTGCAGTGATTTGAGTCCCCCATGCATGTGCTTGAGAAGTCTCTTGTAAGGAAATGATGTAGTAACACTGACTCAGCTCTCTTGGGCCCTGACTTAAGTCATACCCAGGCTGTGACCACCACTCACTGGTTGGTGTGCAACCTAGGTCCTGTAAGATATGTAGACAGCACATCTGGCACCAAAGACACCCCTGCCTGCAGTGCCAGCAGCAGTGCATTTGGCACACACTTGTGTGCTGCCCTCCTCACCTCAAAATATCAGCAGTGGGTAGCACTTGGAATTTTGTCTTGTTGATACCTGTGCTAAAACTGCCTTGGGAATTTACAGGGCACTTCTGGCTCCATCACTCACGCATTTTTTAAAAGTGATACATTTTTGGGTGTGGCAAGTACTGTTGAAAATTTTGTGTAACTTGCTTTAATTTGCTGTAGAAAAAGTACAGGCAGAAGGCTGATGCTCTGAAGTTCACCAGTGTGGCTGACAGTTCTCAGATCAAGCATGCCAAGAAAAGCCAGGAACTTCAAAGTGATGTGAGTCCTTGACTGAATTTTCTCTTTGCAAACAGCTTAGGCATAATATGGTCATTCCTGACATATGTACACCAGTGTGATGGTAAGAGAGCCCCCAATCATGAAGCCTTGCAATATATAATGCTTATTCAGATTCATTATAAGGGGGGGTGGGGTGTTGTTTGTTTATTTGATTAATTCTCTCCTTGAATTCTTTGAACTAGAACAACAGCAACAAAAATCAAGCACCATTGGGAAAGGGCTCCTGACTCTTGCTACTTATCTCTTGTGGGCTGGACAAGCTGCCTTTCTCTGTGTGCTGAAATCAGAATAGTAAATCTCATAGATTAGAGCTTTATAGTAGGGACTTCTTTTTCTGTGGGATGTAAGAAATGTAACACTTTGTGAAATGGGGCATATTTTCATAGTTTTTCAGCAGCTCCTCCAAGAACTTCATGGGCTAAAACAGAGCAGTTCATTTCTCTGCTGTTGTAGCCCTGGGATATGAAATGGGGATGATTTCTACTTGTATCATAAAAGGTCCTTGATGTTTTCATTCAAAATTGTAATGTTAGCCCTCACTAGAGTATTGTGTCAGCAGTTACATTTAGGTCACAAATGATCTCTGCAGATTCAATTGCTTAGTGTTCTTAATTTCATGCCTAGAATTCTTTATTTCTATGTCATATTAAAGACTTTCATTCTACCCAAGAAGTAGCTGCAGTTTAAGATTTGGTGAAATATGTTCTTGCATGCATTTTATATAGAGTTATGAATTGCTGTCAGCTTTATAGCTAGGTAAGTAGCTAACTTTGGGAAATAAAGTATCCTGATAAATGTGCTGTTTCACAGCTTTCTTGAAATTTAGCCATGAATAGTTTGGTCAACCTGACTCTCTAGGTCAGTTTTTAATTCCATATTTAACACAAAAGTTCAAGATGCTAAAGAATAACTTTCCCAAATGAGTTAACCCTTACAAATCCTTGAATATTTGGGGTGTTTTAACCAGTATTCCTTCAACATTAAATGTAGACTACTGCTTGTTGACCCTGCTTTGCTTCCTGTGGACAGGTTGCCTACAGGTCAGGGAAAGAGCAGTTTCTTCATCAATACACCATCAGCAAAGATGACCCTGTCTTCATGCTGGCCAAAGCAAATGCTGCCAATATCAGTGAGGTACTGTGTGATTCCCTCTCTCCTGTGAACAGTTACAGCTGCTGTGAAATACTTGTTCTGTAGGTAAAAGTTATGTTCTTTCTCAGAGAAGGTCCTCATGTCTTAGATATAAAAACTTGAAATTTAATTCCATGCTCCTAATACACAGTAGTCACATCTACTGTTCTGAAGACTTGCCTCTTCTTGAGTTTGAAGCTGTGCATTTTTCACATGCTTCCAGGTGAGTGGCACACTGACAGTTTCAGGGGAACCAGTGAGATATTGGGGTTGCAGCATCCACATTTACAGGATGTAAAGGAAGACATCAGGATCTGATCTGTAGCCATATGGTTTGTGGGCATAGAGTGTAGGAGGGACTCATTACTTGAGAGCTTTCACTGTGACTATAGAACAAACAGAATGGATTGATAGTAATAAAGAAACTGTGCTGTTGTCATCTCTTTAGAAACTCTACAGGAGTAGTTGGGAGAAGCAGAAGGAAAAAGGATTTGTGCTTCGTTTGGATGCTTTGTCATTCTTGACAGCTAAGGCAAAGAGGGATCTGGCAAGTGATGTGAGTATGGACTCCCTCAGCCTTCTTTTTCTGAGGACAGCTGACACTCAGGGTTGCTGCTAGTGTTGGGGATGTGTCACATATGTCTCAGTGCCCTGAGCCACCCTCACTCGATTCATGCTAAGGAGAGATGGAGGAGTTGTCTGGGTGATTGGCATTCTGTAATTAGTCAGAAGGTTTGCTCTGAGCAATTCAGAGCTTTCCCCCACATGCTGAATGTGTTTTTCTATTCTCATTTTGACCCAAGGGTGAATTTTAAAACTCAAAATGAAGTGGAAATCTCCTGTGAAACGTCATAACTTAATACATTTATGCCTGGCCAGAAAAAAAGAACCTTCTGACCTCTGTGCCTGAAGAATGTTGTTTTTCCTAGAGAGAACCAAAAAGAAAATATTTCTTGTGGGTTTTTGTGAACATATTATTATCAAGAAAGGGCTTATTCTTTATAGTCAATAATTTCTAAGGCATTCCAGTTCTGTTTTACAAGTGGTCCTCTTTCTTACTTGTACTGAGGACCCAGCAGGCCACACCACTGACAGATCATTGCTTTATTCCCAGTAGAGGTGTCAGTTTGGCAGCTTAAATCATTTACTCTTGGTCTGTTTTCTTCTTCACAGGTTAAATACAAGGAAGGTTATGAGAAGATGAAGGGTAAGCTCATTGGAGTAAAAGCTGTGGAGGAAGATTCACAGATGGCTCATTCCCTGCAGATGTCAAAGTTGCAGAGTGATCTGGAGTACAAGAGGGCCTTTGAGGGCACAAAGACTCAGTTCCAGATCCCCATGGATATGGTTAACCTTGTTCATGCCAAAAAGGCTCAGAATTTGGCCACAGATATAGGATACAAGACATCTCTCCACCGGTACACAGCCCTGCCTACTGACAGGAAAGTGGCATGGGCCAAGTGGGCCTACGGATTGCAAAGTGATGTAAGTCCAGAGCTTCACATATTTCAATACCCTCTCATCCAATCCTTCCTGACTTTCTTCAGACATTTATGCTTGTAATGCCATGACATATTTATGCACCTATTTTTTCAGCTAATAAACAGTGAATATTAACAGTAAATATTAACCACTTATTTCCTCATATTTAAGTTGTGCAGTGTTTTTGGGGAGAGTTATAACTCCGTTTATGAGCTTGGCTTCTTCAAAGCCTACTTCAAATGCTAATAAAACACTAGGATTCCTATATGATGTACATTTATTTTTATTTCCTAATGTGCAGGGAGGTTAAATATTGTATGGTGATAAAATTGGTGATAAAATTCCATATGGAGACCACATGTTCAGCTGTAACCATCAGATGAACTGTCTGATACTGTAAACAGTTAAATTAGACTTTCCATTCTGAGGCTGTAAATCAGAACTTTTCAAGGAGACTGAGATAGAAATGTGTACAGACCTTGTTGAGGTATAACTGCTGAAACCTTTGTGACATCTTTGAGAAATCTGACTTACAGCCATGCATTTGAAATTCAGTACTGTTGGTAGGAGAGATTTTGTGAGGAAAGGGAGAAGTGTTCCTGTATTATTCTTCCTTTAAGACACATGGAAAAACAAACAAAACAAAATGCTTTCTCTCCAGTAAAACAAAAGGATATGGTTTGAGAAATGCTAAGCATCGTTTTCTTTTTATTGCAAGTCATGGATCATCTTTTAAAAAGTGCTTCATACACAATAAAACTGAAGTTAGAGTAAAAATTGCAAACAACAGTAAGGTGTAGACCACTTTTAAAAATTACCTTGCAAGGCATAATGCACAAGTGCTGGTGAGTCCTTATACTTCTATTTCTTTCTATATTTTTTTTTTGCTTTCCTTGCAACTATGCAATAGTGAATAAAACAAAAGCAGGCACTAATTTGACTTCATTGTTGTTCCAGAGATGTCTGAATTCTTTAATGGCATTTTAAGTGTATGAGTACCAACAATAGGACATTTTCTTTCCTTTGTCAGAACCGATACAGAGCAGATTTGAACTGGATGAAAGGAGCTGGATGGATAGCCACTGGGTCATTAAATGTGGAACAGGCTAAGAAGGCAGGAGAACTCATTAGTGAGGTGAGATTTCATGACAGCATGTAACAGAATTTGCTGCATAATGTGTGCAAAATGTCTGTATAAAATTAAAATAATTTCCACTCAAAGGGGAAAGAAAAAGGCATACCACATGAAAGCCCTCAAAACCAGGGATAGGACTGGTAATTAGAGGGAAACCAGATACCAAACACATACCAGTAGGAGTCCATATAGCCTTTGCAAAAACAAAGTAGGTGACAAATGATATTATGAATAATAATGGCAATCAAACAGTGCTCAATTGCTACCCACTAGCCCACCTTTTTAATGAAGCAAAACAGGAAAGATGATGAAAAGATGGAGCCATTGGACCCAGAACCTTCTTTTATAACAGATACACATTTCCTTCTTGCTCATTTTTAATGTATATTCATGCTAACTACTGAAATTCATATAGATATCGCTGTAGATATCTATCAGCCCAAGTAGTTTTCTCCCTAAACCAATATCTCTTAGGAGAAGGCAGACTCCAGGATACTTTGTGCCTGTCCCATGAAGCCTTCAAATGAAGTTCTGGTGGAAATGGTTGAAAGGTTCATAGTATTCTGTTTCTGTCATTTCAGAGGTAGTCCTGCTGGCCAAATCTGATGCTGTAAGAGATTGAATCTTGTGATTTTTCAATAGCTATGATGCAGGAATCACATGTCCATTCAGTCTACAGTGTCTCAGAGAAATACAGTCATCCTTTCACAACTGACTGATTGCTGACACTATTTTTTCCCCAATGTAATCATCTATTGTGAAGAAAGATGGTTTTTTTAGATACAATAAATGAGATCCTCAGCTGGTGTCAAGCAAGGTAGCTTTATAAAAGCTGGTACAGTAATGCCAGGTGGAATAGCAACTGTGAATCTGTATAGTTATTCCATTTGGATGTTACAGTAGTGAAAACTACTGAGTAGAAATTTCACCCCTTGGGTTGTTCATCTCAACCTTTTTTGTGAGTACTAAGTAATACTAGGTTGCTATGAGCCTTATCCTTTCTTACATACAGTGACTCATCCTTCTAATATGCTAAAAAACAATTGCCAGAATATAATCTCTAGCAATTTTATTCAGAGATGTTCTGGTCAGCTCTGCTTTGTCTCCAAATCTGATTAAGACAAGGCATAAGTCACTTTTGTTCCCTGTTAAACTCAGTAAGATTGCTTATTTTTAAGATAGTACTTTTGGAAACCAAAACATAACTTATAAACTCATAATAGTTTAAAGTGCTAATGCATTTTTCGTTGGTATTTTTGGTCTTCGAGGGGTCGAGATGTTGCTTCAAATAAACTTCTGCAGGCCACAGCTCAGTTTAAAGGAAAATGAAGAGCCATGAGTTTATCTCAGGCATTTATAAAATTTATTATGTGCTATTTGGAGAAGTGATAAGGGTATAGATGGATTTAAGACAACTCCTGCAGGAAGGGAAGCTTTTAGTGACCTGGCCAAATGGAAAAAGTGTCATTTTTCCATTGAACTGCCTACACCTGAATTATATATATATATAACAAGACCAAGAAGATCTCAGAAGCTACTATGAGTCCTTAACAGCAAACAAAATTAATATCATTATCTAGACGATATACCATAACAATTAGGTACGGTGTCAATGACTGCAAAGGTTTGCTGCAGGTTTGAGGAGGTAACCTAAAACCCTAAACAATAACTTAAATAGTTGCCATTAATAACACACTATAAATGTCTATCATTTCTTGCTTAAAGGAACTATAAATTAAAAATACAATCGGTCATACTCTATTTGAAGTAATGTAGAAAATATTTTAAAATCATGAGTTCTGGAGTATTTAGGTAAGCAGAACCTGATTTTGAAATATTTTTCTTATATTTAAAGATTAATATTAATTGGCAAAAGGTTATTGTTAAATTGAAACAAATATTAATCTGAAAGTACCTAAGACATAAAGATGAGGAAAGAGGAATAATAATTATGTTCACAAATTCACTCTAATCTCCAGCAACCTATGATTTTTCTCTTTCAAATAGCATGAAAGAGCAGCACAAAATTCACAGCTTTGATCTTTTTCTGCTCAACAGAAGAAGTACCGTCAGCATCCATATGCTTTGAAGTTTACCAGTATTAAAGACACTCCTGAGATGATCCAGGCTAGAATTAGTTATAACCAGGCTGTGGATGTAAGTTATAATGTATATACATTATGATTATAAGAGTGGTATCCTCTTTGAACGACCTGATTGAAGCACTGGCTTTCTCTCTCTTTCTTTCTCTGAGATTATCCTTGGGAACCATGAAACTTCTGTATTCTGGTGTGGTGCATCCCACAAAGAGCATGCTTCTAACTTAGATTGGGAAGAGATCCCACAGAAATGAATGGGATTTTCATACAATAAGCACTTTCTGCCCAATTTATTTTCAGAAGTAAAATTATAGTCTTATTCCTAGAGTAAGACTGACCTTTGGCCTTTAAAGAGTTTTGGGCTTTTGATATTCATTAAGGAAGAACATGTTTGGGGTTCTTTCCCCTTTTCAAACAGATCTTTCAAATTTCAGCTTCTGCGTATTCTTTGGAAACAAAATGTAAGGCAGCATGACAAGGAAGGAAAAATAAATTATTTCAAGCTGTCATCCTGCTGAGAGAGAAATCCAGGAGGGGAAACCTTAAAGGGAGGAATTGAGGCTGTTTGGTGTTTAAACATGTTTATTTTTAATAGAAGAGCGATTTAAAAGTATTGTAGACTTAACTGGGATAATACAGAAGTGAATAATAAGCAAAAGTCACTCAAAAAAGACAAGTTTCAAACATGAGAGGATGTTTTATTGTGAAAATAGATATTTTTAAAGTGAAGGAGAAGATGAAAGACTTTGTGTAAAACACATGCTATTGTAATACTTTTGGTGTCTGTGCCTTTGGTTTAATTAATAAGATCCAAAAGGCTTACATCTCAGGCAGGATAAATATAAGTCATTTTGTTCCACTGAGCCACAGTCAAAATCAGTCTGGTGCTCTACTTCTTCACACATGGAGTTCTCATTAATTTTCCTCTTAGGGAGCTGCTAAAAAAGTGCCAGATATGTGAAATGGAGGGGTCCTTTCTAATCTAGAGGGTCTCAAACTCTCCTGCAGGAGTAATAGCCTGGGAAAGGCAAGTCAGGCGTTCCAGACATGGGTCATATCTAAGGCCAAATAAAGGTGTCTGTCTGTACCCATCTGAAAGTTATGGTGTCAATGTAAGAAGAAAACTAGGCTAGCAAAGAAAAGCAATGTGAAAAGGAGAACTCTGAAT
This sequence comes from Cettia cetti, assembly GCA_013401135.1. Lineage (NCBI taxonomy): Eukaryota > Metazoa > Chordata > Aves > Passeriformes > Sylviidae > Cettia > Cettia cetti. The sequence goes on along the minus strand of VZUI01024908.1, from coordinate 53,030 downwards.
AGTCATTGCAGGGGAAGTTCCAGTTCCAGTTAATTGCATGGAACTCCTCTTACCTGTCTGCAGATATCTAAAAGTTATCTAGTCCTGGGCCAGCTCTGTGTTCTTCCTCCAAGGGTTGATGGGAGTGGCACACACAGACACCTCTTTCATGATGGGATAAATCACCTTCCGAGGTGTTTAAATCTCTTCCCGTTGACAATTGAGCATCCCATTGCAACTAACTCTGGAAATAAATTTGGAGTAATTGCACAGATAATTGCCATCCCATTTATTGGCTAAAATGGAACACCTTTAGGAGAGTTGTTTGGGGATCTTCAACTCCTTGTATTTCCGTGGAATTTCAAAGTGTTAGTGGGCTACTCATTGCTGCACACCCTTAATAACTACTGTTTATTTTTCTTCTCCCCACTCACATATGTTAGAAGTTTTATCAAATTAATATTCAAATATCTGAATTTTCATATACATTGATTTACACACTCAAAACTTCAAGGAGCTCCTCTCTAGCATACTTTAGCTGATAAGTGTATCAGACTCCCAAAGCCTTTTGAATCCATTTTGACTGATACAATTACCTGTATTTATTAATGCCTCTGCTGCTTTTCTGTAGTGTTTGCTTTCCATAAACTTAATTGTTAATGTTTTTGTTTGAACTAGTGATTGAACATGTAGAGAGTACTTGCTACTGAAATTCATCTCTGTTTGCAGAGGCTGTACAAAGAGCATGGAGAGAGTGTAAAACATCAGTATACACCAACGACAGATCTTCCTGAAATCCTTCAGGCCAAATTAAATGCTATGAATATCAGTGAGGTATAAACTTGACCTTTAATATTTAAAAGGAAAGTGTAAATGTTGATAGTGCTTTGCTGTCTGTCCTAAACAGGAAATCATACTTGATTTCTATCCTTTCCTCAGTATTCTATGGTCTAAATATTTCTGAAGTAATGTGGGAAATCAAATCTATTATCCAACTTCACCCACATTAGAAAGATTAAGAATGAACAAACAGTCTCTTTTAATGGACATTTGTCTTGTGATAATTTCTGTTGTGCATTGATAGTTTCATTTGTGTTTGCCCTCTGCATTAGAATAGAATGAAACTCATGTGCTAACATTTCTAGGGTCTCCATAAGGCTGCAATGTCAACACTGAACAGCAACTCTTCTTTATTTCTGTTCCATATTTCCTAGACTCGTTACAAGGAGTCCTGGAGAAGGATGAAAGATGGTGGCTATCAGCTGAAACTGGATGCCATCCCCTTCCAGGCAGCAAAGGCCTCGGGTGAAATCATAAGCGATGTACGTGACCGTCCTGCTGGTATTGTCCAGTGGGATGTGCCAGTCACTCCAGGCTGTATCTGCCCTGCTGAGTGACTCCTGATGGAAACAGCCTGTCCAGCCAGCTCTGCGTTTGGAGGCATCTGCCATTGGGCTAGTTAGTGGTGCTTTTGGAGGTGCAGTCGCAGTGAGATGTTATTTGTAAATGAGCAAAGGCAGGTTTGTGAAAGCCAAGCTGGGCAGTTTACCTGCTGCAGTGACTGGACAGTCACAGGGATTGCAGTTGGGTGAGATCTTCCTAGAATCCACTAAAACTTCATTCAGATTTATTATCATACTGAATATTGACAGAATTTACTGTATTATGAAAACCCTTTTATTCAGGTTTTAACAGTTGGACTCTTTACTCCTACCCACATTTCTCTTCCTACTTCCTTTTTAGCACAAATATAAGGAGGCATTTCAGAAAATGAAAGGGCAGATGGCTGGCTTGTGTGGCCTGGATGGTGACATTCGTATTGCCCATTCAGTCCGTGCAACATCTCTGCAGAGTGATGTAAGTACAAGGAAGAAGGTGTGGGGGCATTCTTGAATTGGTTTCCTAACTGTGTATAGCTCCTCAAGGAAGATGCACTTAGCTGTGGACTAGCTGTGGAATAGCCTACTTATTTAAAACTTAGGGCTTTCTGTCCCACTTTCCTGATATTTTAATATGATCGTGAATTCTTGCCATTCTCCTATGTTATTTACAGTAGCATTAATTTGACAGTAAAAGAAGCCTGTGTTCTAGCACACTTCTCTGCTTCATACCACTGCTGACTATCACAGAATATTTTACTCTGTGAAAGCATCACTCAGAGGCAGGTCTAATTGAGAATTAGCACTGATCTTTATACAGAAGTAAATTGAATTAGTTATTCAGTGTTTATTCTCAATTTATTGTTTTTCTGAAAGACCTAACGATGAATAAGTTTGTGGAATTTCAAGTCGGACTTTTTTGGTTGGGGAATGGTTCCTACCTGGTCTTGACATGTGCTAAGAATCACATCATTTGTTGTTTATTTATAAGAACTGTAATACATCAGTGCATTTTGAAGGCTGTGGCTTGATACAGAGGGCAGTGAAGTGTATGGGACTGTGTTCATGGTTCTCAGAAGTGCTGGTCTTGTAGTGATGGCAGGCTTAGACAAACAGGTAATAGAAAGTGTCTGAAGAATTCATCCACCTGTCAGGTTATTCTGTCTTTTGATGGCCACCAATAACTCTGGATGTTCATTATCCTGAAGAACTACCTGAACATCTCAAATTTGCATAATCTGATTGGGAAATGTCATATGAATAAAAGTTCTTTGAAGATTTCTGCGCCTTTCTTCTGGACAGAGACAAGAAGTGAAGAAAACCAACCCAGCACTAAATATTAGTCCAAAATTATGAAACTAAACTGGCCAAATCAACAAATATTTTTACCTGAGGGTTTGTTTCAACTCTAGTATAAATAAGGCTGCTTGCCTGTTTAACTCAGGCAGCAGCTGCCCCTTTTTGTGGCACTTCCTAAAAATGGAGTGAATTAGGACTTCTCTTGCCAGTTTGTTTAATTTTATAGATTCAATTTTAAGTTTTAACAAAAAATTAAATAAAGAAATAATCTCAGCTTAATTGAATATAATATAGATGGCTACTTTTTGATGAAGAATAGGCTGTGATATATTCTAGCTATTGATCTTTCTCAGTATGGTTAAACAAGTTAGGGAACTTGTTTTAAAAAGAATAATTCATACTGCAAAATGGAAGAAATACGAGGAATGTCTCTTCTGATCAAAACCTGAATTTTAATTACTTTGCCATGATATCTATGTAATCTGTTTCTCATTTGATAGGTGAAATATAAGCAAGGTTTTGAGGACACAAAGTCTCACTTCCACCTGCCCCTGGATATGATGCACCTGGTCCATGCCAGGAAAGCCCAGTCGTTGGTGAGTGAACAGGACTACAGGCAGCTGCTGCACCAGTACACGGCTTTGACTGACGATGTGAGGCTGCGGTGTGCCAAGAACGCCTACAAACTGCAGAGTGAGGTAATTCCAGAGTGTCCCAGGGATGTTTCCCTGTTGGTTCTGCTGCAAGACAGCTCTGCTCCACCTCATTGACAGCTGGCAGCATGTGTTTGAGCAGCAGCTGAGGGATAAACAATGGCTGTTCCCCTTTGATTATGTGTAGGAATGAGACATTTATCTCACTGGGCAGTGGAACAATGTGTGTGATCACAACTTCTCTGAGACATAAAGTCTAGTAGTCTTTGATGACTGGGTAGAGAAGGGTTTGCATGGGAGGATGATTGGACAGTTGGTAAAAATACCCTTTTTAAGGTCTTTCTGACAATGCAAACTCTTTACCAACTGGTATTTACAATGGTTGGATCTGGGTGAAATTTCACATGTACTTTCACAAGAAAGATTTGATTTGTAAGACACTTAAAAGGTCCAGCCAAAGACACATCCACTGAAATTCTAAGGATAAGCTTAACTCCCTATGTAGTCTTGAGTAAAATTAAGTTAAGTAAAAGGCTACTGCATATCACTTTAACACTTGCAGCCAACAGACTTAGAGATGACAGGCTGTGTCCAAACCAGTGTATCATCAGATGCCAGTTGTGTTGCCCTAATTTGGGTCAAACATACATAATCAGAGATTCTGAGGCAGGTTTCCATCCATCCTACTCCTCATCCTTCTCATTAGAAAATGAAATAATATTGTTGTAATGTATTTATCAGGAGCCTATTGGTAACTTCTGGAAAATCAGTATTTACAAGGAGTCCCTGCTAGGTCTGGTAGTCTGGAAAATATTTTAATGAAGTGTATGCAGTGATTCAGTGCTATTTTTTCTTAGTGTTCCTTGCTTATATTATGACCATTCAGAACTGTTAAAAATCAAGGCTAGTTTGCCTGCAGTTCCTCCTACTTAAAAGAGAAAGAAAAAACATATTTTCTTATGTTTTTATAAACTGGTCTTATTTTATGCATATTTATAAATCAGTAATATCTACCTGTGATTTATATATTACATATGAAGAAAAGTCATGTACCTAGAAAAGGTTTTTTCAAGGTTACCAATGGAAGACAGGAGTTGAAGCAGCATTTGGTGTTCACGAGGCTCAGTAGTCCTCAGAATCCTGCATCTGTGCTGTAGATCTGTCAGGGCTGTATTCATACAGGCACATTCAGAAACACAAGATCTTAGGGCAATGTGTACAAACTCTCTGTGGTAGATACTAATTTTAATGGATTTATTGTATATTTTTGGGTGAATAAATATGGGGCATCTCAAATGCAAACTCGTAATTACTTCTGCTTGGTTTTCCTTAGAATTTATATCGGTCTGACATGAACTTTATGCGAGGCGTTGGATGTATTACCCCAGGGGCCCTGGAGATTGAAGGAAAGAAGAAAGCTTCTGAACTCATCAGCGAGGTAACAAAAGAGGGTTTTGATTTCTCCACTACGAACAAGAGTTTGCCAGATGTCTTTCTATTAGACTGGGCTGGCAAAGTGACTCACTGGATAATGCCAGACTCCCTCCCCTTATGTTTGATCATTCCACTCGTGTCCTAACTGCAGATGGGTGAACCTGGTGGAGTTTTAGGCTTTGCAAACTTTGCTAATTTATTTTGCAAATCTTTTCTCCCGTGTTTCAGACCCAGGAGGTGGTTATTTTATTTATTTAGGAATTTAAATGGGCTTTTTCAACTAAAAATAAAGCTGTGCGTACCTGTAATAAGTATCTTGTACTATTTCTCCAAAATTAGAATGAGCTGTGCAGTGCCCAGAATATTGCAGGGTCCTCATGTCTCTGCTTTACAGTCTGTTTTTCACCTGCTACTTTTGTGTGGTATTGTTTTTCTCCCTCTGTAACTGGACTTTTATTTCATCTGTCATGTTCTCTTCATACAGTCTCTCCTATTTCAAAATCTTGCACTTTTTGCCCATATTCACACAGATGTGAAATGAGAAAAAGTAGGAGTTGTGTTCTACGGAACAAATCCCAGCTTGCAGTGTCTTGCAGTTATTTTGTTCACAATTCTGACATCAGACCACAGGCCCAGGTGAAATCTTTTTTTCTTCGCAAAGAAATAAAGTGGGCTTGTCCAGCTCCTTTCCTCTCTGGACTGGATTGCCTTTGCTGTAATTCTACTGCCCTGGGCTAATGACACCAAGAGATGAAATAACCTCATTACTGTTTTCAGCATATTCAGCACGGCAACACTTTCACATCTTATTCTTTATTTACTTTTCTTTTCCCCTGTGGGACTTGAATGCACCTAACTTAGAATGGCAAAAGGTAAATTAGTGTAAGAATTAATAGACAAACTAGAGTTTTAAGCACAAGAAGCAGTACTAGACCAGTGGAATTGGAAAAAATACCTTATCTGACAAGGCAATTTACTTATTCTGCTCATTTTTCTTTGTGTGTGAAATCAGAGTAAATATCGTCAGCAGCCACATTCCTTCAAGTACACATCGGTGACAGACTCTCCTGGCCTCCTTCATGCAAAATTCAGCAATATGATTGCTAATGAGGTAGGCTCTCCTAACGTGAATCAGAAAATACGCTTTTCAAAATGCAGCAAGCTGGGGATGGGGAACTGGGAAAGACACAACCCTATTCTGAAAGCAAAATGAGTCAAAAAAAGCGAAAGCATCACTGATTTGTGCTTTTTCACTGTTAGATCACTCTTTTTTTTGGTTTTGTTTCCAAACATTTAATACCATTTTCAATTCAATCTCTTTCAAATAGCTTACATAGTATCCATACAACAGAGTTCCTTTATGAAGTTTTTTTGCATGAAACAGAGACTCAAAAATCAGGACTGTAGAGTGTTCTAGAGGGAGCTCATTTGCATAGTATGATCCACGTTTGAGGGCTCCTCAAAGAGCCTTTTCTTTTTTAGGAAAGAATCGCATTTCTAAATTCTGAAAAAACAAGATAAACCTATAGAAAAATTATCAAAATCCTATATAATAACTTCAAGAAAAAATTCAAGCTAGAAAATACACCAGACTACCAGAAATGCTTGCCTTTTTATTTCCCACACATTTGTGATGTCCTTGACATTCTTAGGTCTACTTTTGCCCTTGTGGGAACGTAACAATGCAAGACTGAGAATGTAGTGGTTTGGCATCATCATATATTTATAAAAATTAGTGTAAATGTCCTTTATGCCCAGCAAAAGCCCCACATCTTTATGCCCAGAAGAAAACTTTTCAACTTTAATGATACACTCAGCTACTTTCAGTGATGGCTGACTACAGTTGTCACAGTCATTAACAACTTAAGTACTGCTGTTGTACTATTGAAACAAGAGAGAAAATTAATTTCAGTTGTCTCTTTGATCTCTTTCCTAGCGCCTGTATAAAGCAGCAGGAGAGGACAGTCGGCATCACTACACACCAACACTGGGTCTGCCTGAGTTTACACGGGCAAGAATAAATGCAGCCAACCTCAGTGATGTAAGAATCTGTTCTGTATTTCTTACAACTTTTTTCAAATGCAGGATGAATTGTACAGTGGCAAAGAAGATGGATAAGTAGAGGAAATTTGAGGTCTATTCTATTTATGCTTTCCCTGATATGATTATAATGATATTTATCTCCATTAGCATATATACAGTTGTGAGTAAATTAAATCTACATAAAGAACGAGACATGTTTTGTCTGAGTTAGTAGGATTTCCCAAAGATAATAATAAAAAAAAATTCCTTTGATTATAAAGAATGAGACTGTAACACAGAATAACAAATGAAAGATGGTTCCTTTGTTTGTTCCTTTGTGCATTTAAAAGTAAAGCAGCAGTCTACATGTGCCTTTCCTACTTTAGGCAAAATACAGAGAATCTTGGCATAATCTACGTGCTCAAGGCTACAAGCTGACAATGGAAGCACTCCCGTTCCAGACTGCCAGAGCCTCCAGAGAAATTGCCAGTGATGTGAGTTGAATGATTCAACCTCCCTTCTTGCCTAATTTCTGTTAACTTCATGTAAAACAATGTCTAAAGCAGATTTTACTGAATTAAAGCAACTCCATAACCATGTGAGACAAGTGTGAGACAGAATATATTACTTATGAATGAGATCCTTTGTGTGAATTAGGAAAAAAAAGAAGAGGAAGAATTGCTGCTAATCGGGAACCAAGCCAGGTTAAACATCTTCCAGTGGGAAATGGCAAATGAACTAAAGTATTTGCAAACAGAAAAAACAGGAATTCTGCTCTTTTTCAGGCATTTGGCTCCTCATATTATAAAGTGCCCTCTAACTCTGTCACTCTGTTTTGAGCTGACTTTTGAAAGGGTTGAATGTTTTCAAATTGAAATGAAGTCAGAAAAAGCTGAGGGTTCTTTGAATCTCCAAAAATCAGGAGTTACCTCTCTGGTTAGGAAGCAAAAATCAATGCAAATTCCTGTAAATATGTATCCTCTTAACTTCTAAAATAGAGGAAACAAGTCATCTTATCTTTATGAATATTCTATCCTTTGTATTGTTATGTGCAAAACACTCAGACATGGTGGTACCCATTTCTCAGACAGCCTAAATTCATCCCACCTCCACAAGATATTTGATAAATTCTAGAAAGATGCAAAAATTATTCATTTTGTGTAATATTTAGCTGCATACTTTATCTCTAATGTGATAAAATATTAATATATTTCACATGTGTTTGTTTAATGAAGCAACCATTTCTAGTTGTAATTTCTAATATATACTTAACCATATTTTGCAGAGTGCTTTTGGTTACAGCTTCAGATCTGCTCTAGAGGGTACAAGTCCATAATAGAATTACATCCACTTACAACAGATCTGAATTTGGCCCTTCATCTTGGAAGCACTTTATAAACATTAGATGCTGTAATTTAATCCCTGCAACTCTCTTGTGTGGTAGATAAGTGTTATTATCCCATTTCAACTACATTATGAACTCTTCAGGGCCCAGGCCTTCCCTTTAAAGTTCTAAGCACCCTGTTGATGCTGTATAAATAAGCATTATCCTCATCATCACTATTTCACAGAGAGGATAAATGCAAGATCACAGGGAGAGTCATAGTCCCAGCTAAGATGAGAATGAGGAGTTGCTGGTTCTTATTCTTTCCAGGAAAACTGAATTTACTCTTTAAAATAGCTGGGTGGCATTTGCAAATCTGAAGGCTACAGAGTGCATGGTGTTTTGCTTTTGTATAGATTTCTTTTCTTATGTCTTTTGTTTGTTTCTCTGACATTCTTATTCCTAGCGGTGGGAATGAAATTCCCAGAGATATAATAAAATGCATGATTTGAGGTTAAATATGATCAGTGTTTTGGGCATATTCAGAAAATACAATGAGATGCACCTTAATGCTGCAGCTCCTGTGGTATTTAAATTTGAGAGCAATGAGATATTCAAACAATTTCTTCCTAGTGCTACGTACCTTCACTGGCTTTACAGAAAACAGATGTTTCAGTAATTTATCTTATCTAGGATAGCTGCTCTAAGTTTGGCACATTTTCACTTTTAATCTTTTTCTAAAATTTTTAGTACCAATATAAACACAATTTTGTGATGGAGAGAGGAAAGTGCATTGGTGCCAGAAGTGTTCTGGATGACGTCAGGTTGCTGCACTGCTTGCATGCTGCCAAATTACAGAGTGAACAAGAGTATAAGAAGGGATCCCAAGACGTGTGGTCTCAGTTCCATCTGCCCATGGACATGGTCAATCTTGTCCATGCCAGGAAAGCCCAGGCCTTAGCAAGTGATCAGGATTACAGAAGGAGACTCCATGAATTTACAGCACTCCCAGAAGATATGAAGATGAAGTGGGCCAAAAGAGCCCACATGCTACAGAGTGAGGTAAAATCCTTCTTTTTTACCCTATCAGCATGTACTCCTGAGCCTGCCTAGAGAGGAATGGGATAGAATGTGAGGGAGAACCTCAGGGCTTGGCTCTTGCCTTTAGAACCCCAAGTCAAGAGTCCAGACAAATGGTGATGGTTTTGCCTGATACCCTCACTGTCTAGTAGAGCAATGTACAGCACACATGAGTTAATTGGTTGTCATGTCCTTGTAACAAATAGGGGAGAACAAAAATGAAAAACGGATGACTGGATTAAAGTCACACATTGCAACACCATGACTCTGAAGTGAAGTCAGGATTGTTGGGATTGCAGGCACTTTGCTGACTTTCACTTTTTATTGGGTCTGCCTGATTTTCTTTAATAGATTAGGAAGTAAAAGCAAGTCTTTAATGTGAGTAAAGAAAGAGTAATGTGTCCTCCTAGAAATGGGGTTAACGAGGAACCATGAACCAGATAAAATAATTAGTATTCCTGACTGGAACTCACCTCATAAAATTATTTCAAAAGAGGTTTTTTTACGCCCAGTACAAACAGGTTATTACTTACTGCTTTGAGTCATACTAATTCACTCATGGGGCCCTCTCTTGTAACTTGCATATGATACATTATTTAATTCCTGGTGGAATGAACAAATGCAAACAGTTTGGCTTTACGATCTGATATGTGCATGGCAAATGAAAAACCTCAAAATGTGAATATGAACCAGGGAGTTTTTTCAAAAAACCTTAATGGCTGTGGATACAAAACTGATAGTTAATGATTTTCATTTTTAACAGCATCACTATAAATCAGACCTGAACTTCATGAAAGGAGTTGGTTGGATGGCTCTGAGATCTCCGCAGATAGAAAGTGTAAAGAAGGCTGGAGAGCTCATCAGTGAGGTAACTGATAAATCTTTCATGGGATAGCAAGTCTGTAGGAATTGTTTACCATCAAGGCTCCTCGTTACATGACACTTACGAATGTAGCTTATCATTTCCTTTTGATGTGGGAGCCTGTTTATACAAGGTGTAAGTTACCAAGAAGCAGTACAGGAGACGCAAGTCCACTGTGTGACACCTGCTGAATATTTTCTATTCCAAATGAAACACAAGAGTATAAGCAAAACATGTAGCAATAAATAAATGCAGGAAACTTCATTATGAAATTCTAAGCAGCTGGTTATGGAAGTTGTATAGAAAGATACAGCACTGACAACCACACTGAAGGGGCATTTGCCTGCTCAGTATCATACATTAATGGAGAAAAATTATGAGCTGTCAAAAGTGCAGTGTTCAAAAGCTTTTTGCATGTGAATTTTTAGTGGGAAGTCCTTTGCGCACACACACACATCGACACACACACAAAAAAAAGTTCTGTGCTGATACAAAGGCATCCCCAGTCCCTAGCTGAAAGAGCAACTGAGACTAAAGCAGAACAGTGGCTTCAGGAAAGTGTCTATTATATTTTACCCCAGTTATCACACTCTTGGAATTGTCAGATATCATTAACAAAAACACCTCATTTTTTTTTTCCTTTGTTTGTTTTTGTTGCCTCCTGCCCCTCTCAGATAAAGTACCGTCAGAAGCCAGAAAGTCTGAAGTTCACTGCTGTGGTTGACTCTCCAAGTTTGATTCATGCCAAAACCAGCTACCTCCAGTGCAATGATGTAGGTTTCATTCTAATGTATAACTGATCTTAACTTTTGCTGTACCATAGTGCATAAAAGAATTTATCTTGACATTGCTTCCAGTATCATCTGTATTCAATTACTTTTGGCCCCACAGAGACTGTACAAGGCTGGAGGTTCTGAAGACAGGCACAGGTACACCCTGCCTCCTGATCATCCAGATTTTATCCGAGCCCGCCAGAATGCACTTTACATCAGTGATGTAAGTAAACCTTCTCCTTTGGGCAGCTGACTTGGGAAACTTCTTTGGGAATAAAAACCTTAATGTATGTAGAAGCCAAGTTCTCTGAGCCTGACAAGAACTAAAAGAAGCCAGAGGCAGTGTACAGCCAACATGTTGCTAGGTTTGGGCTGGAGGAATCGGGAAAAGTCTACTAATTTTCCTTTTGAGCATTCTTATAATTTTCTAGGGCAGTAAGCTATTATTAAGGGTTTCAAGCCTTCATTATATATGTGATTAGTTACAAATTAAAATATTTTTGGTTTTGTTCGGGTGAGGGAGGAGGGAGAATTCTCTTTCCTAGACTATATATTCTATCTTTCTGAAAGCTTTTTGCAACACTGTTGAACACAGTTGTCATCAATCTGGATATAGCTGAATCAGTGAGTGGATTAGTTTAAAGAGAACTTGTTTCCACATTATCTCATGCAGAGGAACTCAGTCTGTTCCAAATGTCCTTTTCCCTGACTAAATACCTGTTGTCTTTACCTGTAGGGTCAGAATGACCTTATTTGTAAGGAGTTTTGAGATAGGTGAAAGAAACAAGTAGAAATTACATTTTTTAAGTAGTAGAGGAATATGTAAAAAGGCAAATGCTGTGTGCGAGGATTGCACACACATGAAAGGTCAGCCCTGTTAGCTGACCTACACTGATGCACTACAGTGATGCTTACATTGCTTCTGCCCTGGCTGTCTTGCAGGGCTTCTGGCATCTCAGTTTATTTTCAAATTTATCACCACTTAATTAGCACTACATTCACGGGTGAAACAGAAGATTATCTTAAAGTTTGGGATGGGTTTTGTGCTTCTTTTTGTATGGCCACAAACCCCAGAAGGAAGAAATCAAAGGCTTACAGAAAGCAAATGAATAAAATCAGAAAGGGACAGCCGAAAGTGTCAGATAAGATACCATGGCTGTGTAGTAGGACCTGCAGACCAGAAGCTATTTTAAGAGAGCTACTAATGGAAGAAGAACCAAATCTAGAGCAATTTCTCTTCAGGATGTAAATGTGATTCACATCCTCAAAGTCACATTAAATATGTCAGAACTGGCTGTTATTCCACATGAGTTAATGAAGCCACATGTGGTTGGGGATAGAGACGAGGATCATTTGAAAAGCTTGAAATAACTGGTATTGAAATTATGATGCCAGGAAACCCAAGACACTGCGAGTGGATGCATCAAAAGAGAGAATAAGGGCAATATCAATGCAATATTGATGTGACTGATGCATCACAGTTTCTAATAGAAATTAAATCACATCAAAAACAACCACATTCAAGTACAAAAGGAAACCCTGGTGGCACTTTTCAGATGAGGCATTTTATCATTATGGTGAGTAGAAAAGAAATTGAAGTGCTATAGAACTGGATCAAAACCTTGGAGATGGTACTGATGACTCTTGATACAAATAAGCCCAGTAGGATAAAACATTTATTATTGCAGTTATGGGACTGCGTTTAAGAAACTGCAGGGGGAAATGACTGTTTTGTTCTTTTCTTTTCAACACAGAAATTGTATAAAACATCTTGGGAACAGACAAGGGCATCTGGCTATGATTTTAGGATTGACGCCATCCCATTCCAGACAGCAAAGGCTTCAAGAGAGATTGCTAGTGATGTAAGAATTGTTCTGTTTCAAACACTTCCCGACCCTCTTCCTGTGCCACCCCATCCTGTAAAAATGGGTGAAGTCTGACATGAATGAACATTATTCTGGTGTGGAAAATTGGTGATCCAATGAAACAAAGGGCTGGTTAAGTGTGAAGATTTCCAGCTAAACGCTACCATTAATAATGTCCAATACCAGGCTGTTCTGTCTTATGTCCCAAGAGCTTTTCTTGGGAAGAAGACACATTATAATTTAATCAAATAAAATAGGTACTAGGCTATGAATAGTTAAAGCATGGTCTAGGATAAAGTGGGTTATCTTTGAACACAGAAGACCACAGCTGGCAAGAAAGCTAAAGATGGAGGGGCTTCATTGGTTGAGCTGTGTATTGTGTGTACCCAAGAGTGCAACAGTAGGGGGATCTCTGATTACTTTTGAGAGATGAGCATTTTGGGCCCCCTAAGTCTTTCCACTCCTTTAAAAATGAGCACAAAGGTAATTCTTCTAAAGTGTCTTGTTATATTAGGAGATGTAGTTTGATATCAAACAAACCCTTGGTCTTTGTGCACTACAGGAAACGTGATTGATAGTCAGGGGAGGATAAGTTATTTCATAACAGAATTTGAAGGTAATTTGAATGTGAAAATGAGATTTTCCTTTGCACTTCCTGCAGTACAAATACAGAGAAGCCTTCCTGAGAGACAGAGGCCAGCAGATTGGATTCCTCAGTGCAAATGATGATCCCAAAATCAGACATGTCCTCAGAGTGGGGAAACTCCAGAGCGACCTCCAGTACAGGAGTGATTATGCCCTAAACATGGCACAGTTCCAGAGTCACCTCAACCAGCCAGGATTCCTCCATGCCAAGAGAAGCCAGCAGCTTGCAAGCAATGTTAACTACAGGCAGCCCTTGCACCAGTACACTTGTGACCCTGAGCAGCTCAATGTGAAACACGCAAAGCAGGCCTACAAGCTGCAGAGTGATGTAAGTGTGGCTGAGCGACTCAGTCCTTCCCTGGGCTGGGGGCTGTCTGTGCACTCTCCTTTGCAAACCTTACCTGGCAGCAAAATCACCCTGAAGGAACCACATCTGCTTGCTAAAAATGAATAATCTGTTTATTAATGACTCTGCTGCTCCTTTATGTGCTCCCTCTTGAATACCCAGGGCTTGCAATTTGGTTAGAGCTCAACAAAATAATACATCTTGGTGCATGTTTCGTTCTCTCAGGTAAAATACAAGTCTGACTTGAACTGGCTCAGAGGCATTGGCTGGACTCCCCCAGGTTCTCACAAAGTTGAAATGGCAAGAAGAGCTGCTGAGCTGGCATACCTTCGGGAAATGGGGTTGCTGCGTGCGTCTGCTCAGGACGGTCCTGGAGCTGTAAGTGGAGTAAACCATTCTTCTCACAAATCCCACCAGCTCTGCTCCTCACCTGCACACATCCTGTCTAATACTTTTGAATGCTCCCTGGAGTCTACAGTTCTCCCTATTATCTGAACAGGATATGTGCAGTCCCCTTATGAAGCTTTGTGCCTTAGTGTACATCTTAATTTGAAGGAACCATTGAAGAGAATTCAGCAGTGTCAGCAGTTTCCCCAGCTTGTGGGTGATGTCAGACCTCCAAGTGTCCTAGTACCTCTGAGGAGAGCAGAAGCAGAGATAGAAGGGACTCCCCATACAACTCCCACTCTCTTTTCCTGATTTCATCAGGAACCACATGTTGCCATGTAATTCCGTGTTGCCATGTAATCTCCACTGGCAGCTGTATTGACAGGCTGAGTGCAGGCTCCTAACAGCAAAATATGTGCTATGGGAGGCTTTGTACAAAGGGGAAATGCTCCAGCCTCCTCTGCCTCCTTCCAGCTAAAGGTTAAAGACGTTACAACCAAGGATCTTCCAGGCTTTCCTTCTGCCTGCCTCCACAGGGATGACTCCCAGTCTACAGCGTCCCAGCACAAGAGAGCAGAAGTCCATACAGGAATCTCATAGCCCTAACAGTTAGGAAGTGTTCATCTACAATAAAAGAGAGGCACTGCACTTCAAATTCTTCAATCATTTAGTTGTTAACTTTGGCAAGAAGTCAAGCCATAATCCACACCAAGAGAAAGAGTACATACCCGTGGTTTACATTCCCATCTGAATGTTACTCAGGAAATAAGTGAAAAACTATGGTTGGGAAACAGAGGCAATGGAACTACAGGCAAAACCTTGTTAAGTCAGAGGTATGATAATGATCTGATGGTCCCAGGGAAACCTACAGGTGTGCAATCCATGTGGGCCTCAGGTGTTTGCTGGTTTGCTTTTTATTTAAGGTTCAAAATAGAAACTTGACTTGAGCACATTTAGTCCTTTGGTATGTGAGGTATCTAGCTTACATGAGCAGGTCCATTTTTTGCACTTCTCCACAGCAGAAATTCACTCAGTGCAGAACACTGATTTAGATTTTCCTTTTTCTTTTTTTTTTTTTTTTTTTTTTTGCCAGTTGTGTCATTTTGAATATGAAAATATTTTTATAGAATAACCCTCCTCTATCCACTGTCTGGTTTCACAATATTTTTGGATGTGATTTTACAGGACCAGTTGGAGACAGAAGGATCTCAGCAAGTCGGAGTCAACCCTGATGCTTCAGAAATTCTGCAAGTCAAGAGAAGACAAACTCAGCTCTATCAGAAGTAAACAGAAACATGACATAACATAAATATATTTTCATCTTGTCATGCAAATCCTGTAGCTTTTCCAGTTTTCTGGGAAACACAATAGATGTCATTTAAGAATTTTTGTTTCAAAAAGCAACCAAAACATTGCAATTTATAACTGATCATTTTATTTTTGTGTGGATACTTTGTGATTTACCACTGAATGTATTACAGATTCTGCTATTTATTTAAAGCTGTAAATGAAATTAGTGCTAGATGACTGATAGGCTCAGCTTTGTACCACAAATAGTAGAATATGAAATAATTTGTAATGAATAAATCGGGGGACTCTTATTCCATGTTTGAAATTTTTGGAGATTTTTCTGTTCCTGGAATATTGGCACCATTGACCTAAGACAGTACAAAAGCACAGTTCAGGTGGTTTAAGACATGAACGAGCCAAAGTCCAGTGGGAGAAAAGTTATCACTGACTTGCCAAGGGCAAGTCTTCTAGCAGACATTGGGGAATTTGTTCTAGACTATCAGGATGTATTCAGGTCACAATTAGTTCTTCAGTTTTTTTCAAACCTTCCAAATTAAAAAATCAGAGTTGCTCTTTGCAGTAGGGGTAGCTATAGACAGATTAGGTAGCTGCTTAGAGAAGGTTGGAATTCAAGTGAGAGTGACATTATTATTTTAAGAAATTGACTCTTCACAAACAAGTCTATTCTTTACATCCTAATTTAATACCAATCCCATGGTTTTCAAATTTCTGTGCAGAATCATTGGGCAAAAGTTACACAGTTTGACAGGTACATTTTATGAGAACCCCCAGATTATCCAATGGCTTTGGACAGATTTTTTAAATAGTACTACTAGATCTCACTGGTTAAGCACATATAAACCATTGTAGAACTGGAACACAACATGTAATTATTCTCTAGTTAGGAATAAAGTGGATAATTCTAGTACTGAAAGTTTGTTTGGCTTTTCAATCTGAAATTCATCACTAATGAAATTTATAGTTATTTACCCACTAAAATGTTTTTAAGCATAATTTTCCTGGTTGATCCTCCCTCCTCAGGAAATCCCTGGCTGCAATCTTGCAAACTTAGCCAAGTGGTGATTCTTATGTGTGTGCAAAATGGAACTGGCTTTAAAAGCACACACCAATAGCTTTGAGGTGTCAGGGTCCGATGAGTGCAGAAAAAACACACCTTAGACAGGAGCATGAAGGGAAAAGGAAATGTCTGGCAGCAGCTGAGTTGTGAGAATTTTCATGGCTTGAAAAGCAGATCTAGAAATATGTTATCAGGGCTTTTCATTTGTTTAGGGAAGAAATGGAGTAGCCTTTACTTTCTGATCTGTTTAGCTACAAAATGTGGGCTTATTTCAAAGTCCCCAACAGAAAAGCTGTCACTGACATTCTACCTAGTGCTCTTAAAGCTATTTTCAGGATGATGATGAAGGATGCCCCATGTAGGCCATGAGAAATAGTAGTAATATTTTTGGTCAAAAATGAGGCATTAAGGGAATTAATAAAAAATAATAAACCTCTCAGTCTCACCTTTTGTTGTTCCAAAGCCCTCTCCTAATGATGTGAGCTTGATGAAGACTGAATTACAGCTTTAATCCAACTGGCAAATTTTGTCACCTGGGTATAAACTCCTGGCTTGTTTTTTAACCCACATCCAGTACCCCAGCTCACAAGACCATATACGTAGTAAGAGCCATTTTCTACACAAGTCAGTGGGCCTCCAGAGTCTCCCTAATGAAGAAAAGCACACATGTTCAGAGCATGAAGTAAAATAGTAACCAAAATCAGAATGTTTCTCTCTCATCACAAATCTTTGAAGTTGTAATGGTGTTTTTTTCCTAATAGGCATACTATCAGGTGCTGCTTAGCCCTTAAGTGTACTTGCAGTTCAGTGATCAGGTCAAATGATACCAGACTTTTTGGATGTAAGTTTTCATTTTTCTCCAGTCTGTAACAGAAATCTGACCACATGAAATTTCCCAGGTGTGAAAGTACCAGGAATTCAGAGCCCGAACTCAGAAAGACAAAGACGTGATCCCTGGCAGAAACAAAAACTTAAGCTGTCTCACACTCCTTAAAATCGCCTTATTCTGAGTTGCTTGGTCTCTTGTTTTATTTCTGATTTCTCTTGCAAAATATGCTTTACAGAGGTAATTTGCACTTTAAGAATTATTGTTCAAATTGTTACTTTTCAGTGGTATAAGTATCTACTTGTTTCACATTTGGGTTAGCTGTAATGAAAAGAAACGTCAATACTGACTCCCTGCAAGTCCTAGCTCTGATAGTGAAAATCAGATTAGAATTGGCACTCAGGGTAGAGGCCATAACAATACTGAGGAAAAAAAGAGCAAGTTTTCAGGTTATTATGACCAACAGCCTCAGAAGCCAAGCTTTCCAGGCTGTCCTCCTGATTCCACAGATCTGCCCCTAAGTGACAGTGGCAACATTAGCTCTAAGGATGTACAACTCAAAGTCTACTGCAGAAAGGCTCTTGAAATACAAGGATGTGAGAACAGATACATATGGAGCACATTGCCAAAGCTCTGCACAGCCTGACTCTTTACACAAAAAAATTAGTGTTCCAATACAGAAAAAGCAACAGACCTGACAAGAATCGATTCCAGGTTTCCGAAGATTTCCTGCACAAAACATGCTATCATCCAGTGTGTTATCATGTAGTTTGGGTTCATTGCATTTCCTCTGTGAAATCAGCTTCACATTGGCATCCAACAGCTGATGGGATTGGTCATCTATGGGATATGCACCAAAAAAATGGAGTC
The DNA here is from genome assembly GCA_013401135.1 of Cettia cetti. Taxonomy (NCBI): domain Eukaryota; kingdom Metazoa; phylum Chordata; class Aves; order Passeriformes; family Sylviidae; genus Cettia; species Cettia cetti. Next base: position 34,918 of record VZUI01024908.1, on the reverse strand, counting down.
ACTTTCTTCCCATTCCTGTTACATATTGTCTTTTATTCAAAATATGGGCTTGCTTGGCAAACAGATGGGATGGGGGAAGAGCAGGGGGATGCATGTGCTAGCCTGGGAAGGACAGAACTATCTGGCCAAAAATGATAAGTTTCCAATGAGTTGGAGTCTGAAGTTTCACTCAGGACAGAGTGAATAAAATTTTGCCTGAATTAAATGTTGCCTGAATAAAAGTGAGGCCAGGTATTCAGAATTTGGTTCCAATCAGCTCTCTCTGTGTAATCCTTTTCCAAGGTGCTGGTTGTCTGCAGCTCCCAGAGGTCCCTATGGGATTTGAGCTGCTCAGCACTTCTCAGACTGGTACTATTAGATACTTTAACATGCAAGCTAATGAAACAGATGAAAACTGAAAATCATACAATATTTAAGGGCAATGATTAATTATAGTGAATCTAAAGACATAACTTGACATCTAAAGGCAATAGCCTTAGTTTCAAAGCACTACATCTGTAGATAATTAAAGGTGGTTTATAAGTTTGGTTCTGCTTGAGTTTCAGGAAATATTCCATTTCTGCAGTGATTTCCTGAAATGCTAATAATAGTTCTGCTCAAAGAAGGAGGCATCTAGTTTGAACACGTACAGGGTACTTGATATTCTTTGTTGGTGGGGGGGGGGGGAACCATAAAATCCCCCTTAGCCTTTTAAAGGGAGATTTTTTTATTTAGAACTTTAAAAAAATGTGCATTAAATTCTGTTGGTGCATTCTGATCAAATGAACACACTTGTCTCGTGGACTTCAACTGGAGTTATATAAGTGAGAATTTGGTCCCATGTATCCTATCAGGCTGTATCATTCACAAAGCCCTAGGACACCTACTGCAGCCTCAGTGACAGGCTTTCCTTCTGCTGGTTTACAGCAAACACATCAATCAGAACATGAGAAAATGCATTTTTCAGTAAATTGCCACTATCTTTTTTTAAGCATAATAATTTTTCCCCTTAGGATTTACCATGAGCAAGAGAGCTTTTTGGATAGAGCTGGTTGAACTTGAAAAGCTTGGGATTTTTTTTATTTTTCTGTACATCTGAAGGTCCAGATGCTGCTTCTGAAAAGCTTTATCTGACCCAATGGGCAGGAAAACCATGTGAAAATTCCTGTCTTTCTTGGTTCTGTCTTGAAACACAAAAGCTCTACAATAGCCTCTCTTGATACTTCCTTGCTTCTGCAGCTGGCTTCAGATGAAACCATGCCATAGAGAGTCAGATGGCAGGCAAAAATATTCATTAGGCATCTTATCAGAACTCTGACAGGTTTGCTTGATTTAGCAGTTGGATATTTCTGCTAGTGAGTAATTTGCATGACATGTTTTAGCTGACCATATTTTTGAATTCCATATCTTGGTTTCACTAGTGCCTAGGTCCTCATTTGGGTCTGGCAATTGCTACAGAAAGTAGCAGCCCACCTTGCCACTGGAGTACCCACCAAAACCCAATTAGCCCAAAAGTACCTGTCTCTGTCTCTCCCCATCCAGAAATGAAGCAGGAAGTCCCAACAGGAAGGAAGAAGTCCGGGAGACATGCTATTTTCACATGCTTTGTTTCCACTGCACAGGAACCATCAACAGGCTGCAGTTTAAGTAGTGCTGGAGAGGAGATAAACAATAACAAAAAAGTCATTGTTAATGACTAATGTTGATACCTAACTGTTGTTAGCAGTGTGTGATGCAACCCCATGCAAAGCTACATAAACCCAACACTCCATTTGCCCCACTATCCTGGACCTGTTCCCATTGTTTGGCTCCTCCTGAGCAGTGACTTCTGCCTGCCCATCACAATTTACATCCTAAGATTCAAAAGGGGCTAGGTCAAAATTTGGCCTGATTATTCCCAGAGCACAATTTCAATGAGAATTTTACATTGACTTTAATGGGAAGGAGGCACTTCAAACAACAAAGGTTGGAGGTGAGCCACATGAGTATCAAATAAAGGATTTACCAATATCATTGTATAGGACATTATCCTTCTCTCTGTATTCCCCATGTAAAATTATTTGCACTGCATCAAATATTTGCTCATGATACTCTTTCCTCTTGAGGTTTTGCTTTCCAAGGGCTACTTGGATCTTTGTTTCTGGTTTTCTGAAAAAAAAAAAAAAAAAAGACATTTATATAGAGACATTTTTTATCAGTGGTGGTGAAAACCTGTACTTTTAGTAACAAGAAGTCAAGATGTTTCTTCCTGTTGTAAAGTTTGGCCAGAAGATTTCCTAAAATCATTTTAGGAAGGCTTAGATAGGAAAGCAGTTGTGTTGGAAAATACGTGTGCTCTTAACTTGTTGCAATTGTGAAATAAAGTGATTTAAAGCTGCCTGTACATGATTTTCTTTGTATTTTAGAGCAGAGTAGCAGTGTGCACACGGTCTATTATCTGGCAGTGATGACAAGTGGCAGCTCTTGTAGCCATGGGAGTAGAGTTGTTTGCCATTGTCTGAGCAATGGATATTTAAAATCATCCATGTTGAAATGATTTCCAGTGTGTCATTTACCTGTTTCCTAGGGTGTGGTTTCCAGCTGACTCAATACAAAGTTGGAGGAAATGTAATATTCTAAGCTAGCTGACACAGAAAACAATTAAAGCTAAGTGCATATTTTGACTGTGTTGAAGAACTTAATTATGATGTAATATGTGATCTTGCTTATGGTATCCCAATATCCTCTGAGTTTTTCATAGAGTTCTTCTTTTACACATTGCAAAATCTTGCTACTTTCCACCTTTTTTCCTCTCACATAACTTCTTTAGCTCATTTTATTTGAGTGGAGCCTAAGTTTGTTATTTCAGCAAGCAGAATTTTCAAGTATATTAACATTTTTATGTATGTGTTCATTTTTTTTCTGTCCACATCTATGTTTTCCTTTCAATTTGACTCCCAGAAATCATTTTGCTTGCAAATAATTTGTATACCAAGCTGCCTTTACTAACCACCCTGATTTTTTATACATTTATCTACCCTAATCATAGGACATGCACCTACTCAAGGCAGTGTGCAGCAGTAAGAACCCAGCAGGATTTAATTAGCACTCCACCACAGAAATGTTCATTGCCATGTGGAGTCTGTCTCTGCAGAGATGCCATCCAGGGATGCTTTCCAGGTGTAGCCTTGGATCCACCATAGATCTTCTTGAGTGTCCTGCGAACTTCAGGTTGTCCACACGTTTGGAATATTTCAGAGGGGTCTGTAGGAGCTTCTGTTGGGGTCTCTTCTGCTGCATTGGAAGAGACAGAAGATGTATAATGCAGAATTAATATCAGACTGGAAGGGTTAAGCAACAGGGATAAGCAACCTGCTACTCTAGACCACCTACATGCTGCCAAATCACTTGTTTCTAATTCTTTACCTGAGCAGGGTGAAACATCACAATATTCCCACTCTATTTCCTTATTTTTTCTGATGTAGCACCAGGGTTTTTCATCCTCATCAGGATTCCTGAAGGGAACAGTTGAGAGAATCAGCCAGTGGGAATGGGGAAATCTCCATGAAACCATTGAAGGAACTGAGGATTCTTAGGGAAAAGCCTCATCCTGCCATATGGGAGATGAACTTCCAAAGATAGTATTTCATAAGATTTGACAAATGAGATACCTAGCAAGGTATAAAATACTGCCATATTTCTATTCCCTTACCTATCTTAGCCATAAGAAAAATTTGGAACAAGTTCAAAACAAAGAGGACAGTTTCTGGGAGTCTCACATCAGCATGGTTAGAGAAGGCATCTCTAATATTCTGGTGTTTTATAGGCAGGCAGTGTCTAGAATGATGTGAGATCTTAACAGCATCAATTTCTCAAATTCATGAGTAGTTTGTCCTCAGAGATCTCTGATACAGACCTCTACAGCTGTTTCTTCAAAATATTACCTGCAGAAGTTGTGTTCACCAATGCCATATGAGTCAGCATCCTCCATAAAGGCATTAAAAGGTTCATCTAAGAGATGATGAGAATTCCAGTGCAGGCAGGTCCTGCCATTTTCTGCTTGGTTCACTCTTCCTCTATATGTAGAGGTGTTCTCTTCATAACAATCATATGGTCCTGTAAAAAGACAATGCTCATATGAAAATGAGTTCTGTGTTGTTCCATGCTCAAAGTGGTTCCTCTTCCTTCTCTTCCTTGTTCTACACCCATTTTATGGAGGTTCAGAAGAACCTACTGGCCCAAGTAATTATATCCCTTATTGTACACCAGAAATTAGGCCAGAAATTAAAAAAAAGGCCAGAAATAGAATAATGTCCCAACATCTTTCCACCTTCTAGCTTAATTGACTTCAAATGTCACCCATCAGAAGCAGTCCCCTCAGCCTGAGGAGTCACAGGTAACTGGGCAGGCGTCCTCACTTCTTCAGATTTTGAGTGTTGAAGGAAAACCTGACATTTTTTCCCTTTGTGACAAGTGTGACCTCTAGGAAATGTATGCTCACTTATTATATACCAGTGAGATCTTGCCAAAGCACACTTAGAAATACCAAGATGCAAACTGTTTCAAGCCCCTTTGCCAGCAGTGGCTGCAGAAGTCAGCCTCTTCCTCTGACCCTCTCTCCGAGGAGCTTGGTGCCCCGGGGTAGTCAGGCTCTTGGAACAGTGGCAGGAAGTCACCACAGGATGCTACAGGAATAGCATCAGATAGTCTGGCTGCAGGAGGAAGCCAGTCCCTGGCTCCCTGGGGGTCACCCCTCCTCCTGAAGGGCTGTGACCTACCGATCTCACAGAATCTCCCTCTGAAAGGTTCAGGGCACCTGCAGGTGAATTTTGATCTGTATCTGTTCCGTATGCAAATGCCTCCATTTTTGCAAGGGTTTGGATTGCACTGTTTGGATGCTGTCAACATAGAAAACACAGAACAACCTTGTCAATGTGCTGAACACTACACAGCCAATGGCATTGTTTTGCCAGTGATTGAACCACCACCCTGCAAATGAATCATAACTCATCACTGGCCAGGCCCATGGATGGGAGCTGCAGCATGTCTAGGGCAGAATCACCCTCTGAAGGTGATTTTCCACTACATTCTGGCCATGGTGCTGTTCCCACCACAATCTGTGCCCAGCTGAGTGCTCACCACGCTGGCAGAAAGGTCTCTTGTAGGGAGGCTTGCAGCTGCACTTAAAATAGGGTGGGGTTAATGTAATCAGGCAGTCTCCAAAGTGGCAGTTCTTCTCCAGACACCTGTCCTCCACTGTGGAAAACACACAAAAAGTACATCATCAGCATTTGTGTATGCACAAGAGCTGTGCCCTTGCAGGGCTCATGGGAAGATGCCTTCCCTTGATGCTCCATGGAAGCTTTCATTTGGCAGATGTGGACTTGGGACCTCACCTCTTGTTCACAGTACTTATGGCAAAAAATCTGTGGTGCCAAAGAGTAGCTCCCCACTGCCCACCTTGCAGGGCATAGAGGAGCACTCTCTGCACTCCTGAAGTTTATTTTACTGGATGGTCTTTAGACAGACTTTGGCCTGGATGACGTCCTGAGAACTATGGACAGCTGTGGGCTGTCAAAACACTCAGCTCAGCAAACAGTGGGTTTATAAAGTTGCAACAGCAGCATTAACTGCCAAAATAAGGAGTGTAGGTTAGCAAAAGAGCCATTACCTTTTTCACATGTAGTCCCACTGTATGGCTCAGGGCAGTGACACCTGAAGTCGCTTCCTTTGGCTTCACATGTACCACCATTCTTGCAGGGGTTGGAGGAGCATGAGTCTGTGGAGGAAAGCATCAACCTCCATCACCTTCCTTTTATTCTTGCAGTTTTTGGTTGCAGGAGACTGTCTTCCTGGGCACAGCATCCTGTGTAACAAGTGCTGTGCTTATGCATCAACTCAGCACCCACAGGAGTGGTATGAGCTGCTGCAGAGTTTATTCCAAGCTGCAGTGGCTCATAGCTTTGGGTCTGGAGATCCTATCCTCCCTTTGCCCCTGTTACAGAGCTGTAATGGGGCAAGTGCCTTCCTCTGATCAGAGATAGATTTGCCTGTGTGGCATTGCCTCTGGCTGTCTGCCCTCATGCACTGAGTCTGGAGTCGTGGATTTGGCATTGTCCTGTTTGGAACACAGCATCAAATCTCCCCTGGAAAAGCCATCCACTACCATTAGACTCCACTGTACCCCTGGGCTGCCTCAAGGGAGCCAGCACCTGCTGAAAGTCACTTGTGTGCTGCTCCTTACACTGTGCTCAACATCTCCACTGCAGTACAGGCTGCCAGGAGCAATTGGCATTGGAGACAGCCAAAAGTCAGCTTTGCTTGTTTTGTATCAGGGAATGTTACAGGCAACTTCCCTGTCTTTCCTTTTGAGTCCCCTGAGCAATCTCAAAGATCCTTTCCTGTGTTCCTTAAGTTTGGCAAAACAAAAAAAGAAAAGGAAATAAAACCCCTGCAACAGATAAAAGAAGAAGAAGAAAAAAAGAAACCTGCTCTACATTTGGTTCCTAGCATAAATACAGAACATATATCCCATGAAAACAGCAATTACATCTTACAGTGACTATAGACAAATAAGCCTGTGCTTTTTTGTAGCAGCAATCAGAAATGTTCTGCATGATCAGAATCCATCCTGTGAAACCTGGAGATAAAACACAGGATCCTTACAAGGGAAATACAAAGAAGAACACTGCAAACGATCCTCCTAGCTCATCCCTTTGATGCAGGCATTTCGAGAGCAGGCTGGCAGCCAGGCCTGCCACGCTCATGCTTCAAGCACAGGGTTGGGATTTTACCCTTTCCTTGCCTTCTGGCCCATTCCTGAGAGGTCCTTTTCATGTCAAAGATGTCATCTAAAGATGTCTCCAACCAGCTGATTCCCTCCAAGAGCTCCTGCTGGAGGTTGGTGCCCTGCTCCAGTTCTGTATAGTAGTAGCTCTCATAGTCATCAGCCTCATCTGCAGGGAAGGGTGAGAAGAAAACACAGAGGAATTAAAACTAGGAGACAAGTTATGAAAGAAGTTATTCCTGAGATGGACAGTACTTATCCCTTTCAGCTCATTTGGGATGTCAGTGGGTTTAGAGATCACCTTGAGGACCAAAGACGCTGCTCAGCTCTTCCTTGGCATAAGCAGAGCTCACCAAGTGCTCAGCATGGCCACCCTGAGCCCAGCTGTCCCCAGTGCTGCCCTCGAGGATGCTCCTGAGGGGCACTGGAGCTCTGGCTGCCCAGCTGACCCCTGTGGATGCCCCAGAGGGGATGCAGGCCAGGGTTCTCCAGCAAAGGCACAAGGAGCCCTCCATGTGGCACCACAGCTAGGGCAGATGCTGGGGCTGGCACCCGCACAAAAAGGTTCCTGTAAGAAGAAGAAGGGATTTTCTTTGCCCAACTGCTCTGCTGACCATCCCCACTGCTGCTGCAGAATGAGGCAGGGCCCTCCCCAGCCCAGGGGCCCCGTTGTGTGCAGGGACACAGAGGGCAATCAGGGGGAACAGAGGGCCCGAGGCACCTGCATGGCTTTGTGGCTTCTCACCCACAGAACAGCCCTCGAGGAGCCAGGGCCGGGCACTGCAGACATGTGCTGGGAGCCCATCCCTGCCTCTGCCAGCCCGAGGCCAGAGGAGCCAGCATCCTCAGGGAGCCCGTGGGGCCGTGGCCTCGCCAGCCCTGCTGGGGCTTGTTTGATTAAAGTGGACTGCAGCTCCTCGCACAGGTACAGCTCTTGCTGGTGGAAGCCACTCCAGTGTTTCAAAGACAAGCTATGGTAATGAGCAAAGCTAAGCTACGTACAGAGACATTTTAAAAAGCTCTCCCCTAAGGCCGGACCGATGGCCCCATGGATAATGCTTTGCCTTGAACTGATTATCGACTGCATTATCTTAGTTTTCTCTCCTCATTCATTCACTTGCAGCCTTTATCTTTACTTTTTCTTTGCTTCTGAAAAAAAGAAAGAAATTCCACATTTGTACAATGGATGTTTTATATTTCATATTAAAATAGAGTCATCTTTTTTTCTTCTTTTTTTTTTTTTCCTATATGCCAACTCTCTTTCTCACAAAAAAAAAAAAAAAAAAAAAAAAAAAAAAGAGGAAAGTTTCACCTCATTTATTGCTATGTCAAGTCAAGACTCCTTTTCCTCAGCTCATTATTTCCACAGGAGCCAAGTCTCAACTATGTGCAAGTGTTGCAGAAGTGTACGTCTTGCTGAGGAATAGAAGGATCTTGCTGAAAGATAAGGACATTGTCTACACTGAACAAAATTAAATTTAATGTGATGTAGTTAAGGAAGAAAAACAAAAAGGAAGTTTTGCCTGAAATGCAGACTCCAAGTTCACTTTGTTGGAGAGGAGATTTTGCAAACGACTTGAGGTTGAGGGAACTGTCTGAAGCAGTCTGATTTTGTATCCCCTGTTTATTTTCAGAATCTTAGAGGGGCATGCTGGCTTTTGTTCCACAGATGCTGTCTGAAGAATGGGGTATCCCTTTTTATGGTAAAATATACCTGGTAAAAGTTATAAAGGATGAACAGAGGAGTGATGTCTGTGAAAGGCGGATTGCAAACATGCCAGCATGCTTTACAGAGGCTGGTGAGGACTCTTCTGAATCAACAGAGGAAAAATAAGTGCCCTGAATGAGAACAAATAGCTAAGACATTGTATATTCATCTACCTTGGTTTTTAAACCAACTGTTTAGCGTGTGTTGTTAAGAAATGATGCTACTGTCACTTGATTTTTGTTTGGCATGATTTCTCAGCAACATATTAATCATTTATTAAGAACACTTACGTAATTACTTGACATGTTATGAACTATTTTTAAGTTCATGTCTTCTGTAAACAACATGGCCAAGACGTAATTCACATTTTGCAAGACATTTTTCTGGTGGCTCTGAGAGGTTTGGGGGCACAATCCCCCATGTGCACTGATGGGGCAGCTTTGGGAGAGGCTATAGTTTGGCACAGAGCAGCCCCTCTAAGAGGGTAACTTCAGGCAGGCAGGGCTGAGGTAAAGCAGGCAACCCTGAGCAATCCCCCCAAGGGTTGGCAATTACCATTCCAAGAAATTTAATGGCCAAGGCATGGAGTTAAGGGTGCACGTGGAAAGGGCTCAGAAGATATCAGCAAACCCTACTGGCTACCCTGTCCCCCATGTGGATATGGGGTTATTAGGTTATGAGGTTACTGGCCAGGAGACCAGCCAAGGTGATGTAAGAGTGCAACAGATCTGAGAAATGACCATTGCTATCCCTCTTCATGAAACTGAGAAACAGGCATAGCTCCTACAGGTCACATGAGTGATGTTTCCCATCTCCCAGCTATTCCAAGTCATCTCCAGCTGCATGAAGCAGTGAAAAACAAAGACCAGAAAACCCTTACTGGGGCATATGATATCAAACTAAAGGATGTCTTATTTATCACTGTTTTGACACTAAATAACTATTTGGCTTCCACATCTCTTATTTAAGAAGTGCTCCCATTCCAATTTTTTTAATTATTCATAACAAGCCATAGGTTTAGTAAAGCAAAAACAACACTTTTTTTTATCTGAGCACATAATTAAAGCACAAAGTCTGATACACTGGTTGATTTAAACATATTACTAAATCAGAGTGTTCGTTCTTTGTAAGTGCTGGAAAACCTTAACATGCTTAAAAAAAGCAGTGATCTGACATTTGTCACTGAAATGTGACTATTACATGAAATTAAATTAGACATCCTGCATGCAAATTTTCAAAGAATAACTTTCCTCTGTGTAGTACAAAAAATCCCCCCATAATTGATAGACAGAGATTGACTTTTAAAGCTTCAAATCAGCTTTGAGGTCTGGGTGATCTTTTAAACTGCACAAGCTTTCATCTGCAGTTTTTCACATTGCCAAGAGCTGTCAATCAAGCAATGGATTTCTGATCAATATCCCCTTGTTCATTAGCTTACACGGGCTCTCTGTTACGGAAAGAACAGATACCCCAATGCCGACAGTCACACTGTTTTCAAAACCTTTCCTGGATCAAGTGATGACTAATGTTCCAAGTGGGAAAGTGATGCATTAGGATGCCATCGGGTGACCTGAATTGCGAGGTAACTTTGTTGGACTGCAGTTGTCAAGATGAGTGATGTGCAGAGTTAAAGCCTATTGCCAACACACATCAAGAGTGCCAGAAAGTACCCAGCATTTATTCGAGCTCTCTGAACCTCTGGAGACTGACTGAAATCTGGCCTAATTTAAGCAGGGTGAGTTTTCCTACCACCCCCCTAAATACTTTTTGTCCCCAGCTCTGAGATTATTGCAGTGTTATTTTTATGAGGCTGAAATCCTGACTGTATTTTAAATAATGAGATATTCCCCATTTACTTCTGCAGAGATGAGACCTCACAGTATTTCCTCCCTTCCGAGCGGGCTGTGGCTGGGAGTATCTGCAGCTTCAGAAAGAAAGGAGACCAGCTAACAACAAAGCCAGAAAGCCTTTCAAATAGTTTTGTGGCTGTTACTTAAAAGCAGTTTTGCAGCACTTTTTTCCTCTGAGGGATGGGTGTGGGGTGAAGGAGAATTGTGATGGCTGAAGGAGTGGAGACTTTAAGGGGGATGGGGAGTAGGAGATTGTAGGAACAGTGGAGGGACAGATGTAAGGACCATACACCACAAGGCACAGAATAAATTAAGAAATTGTGAAAGGCATAAGCTACCATCAAAGGCAGATCAACCACTTTGCACAAGGCTGTGTAAACACGTGTATAAACCCTGAATCAAGTGCATGACTATGGCCAAATATTTGCAGAACCCAAATACTGAGCTCAGACACAAAAATGATTTGGAAATCTTTTTTTCTAGACTCATGCTGTTAGAACAGCAACATTGATTTGGGCACTGCTGCATGAGAGAAAAGATTTCTGGTTTGACCTGAAAGCCCAAATACCACTGGAATGAGCAGATGAATAAAGAGTGCATACTAAAATCCACCTTATTTTTTTTTTCAGGAAAATGAGCAAAATTATTGTAGTATTTCATTAGATATGCATTATAAGCTCAGGTCTAAGAGCCATTGAAATCAAGAAAAGAAAGAGCAAGGCTTACCTGCAAAAATACTAAATTTATGAATAAAACCATAATCTTCCTCATGGACCACGTAGGCTGTGAAAGGATATACAAATCCTCACACATCCTACACATCCTCACACAATATTCATCACAGCATTTTCCTTATCAACATCTTAATGCAACACTGCCTTTAATGATTTTTTACTTGCATGGGCTTGCTTTTGAATCTTGTAGCACTTGGGACAAAGCCTTGCAGAAATAAGTTCCACAGTTAGCAGCATGCTGCAAGGGAAAGTCAGCCTTAATTTATTTGATCTCCAGTTTTCATCCCCAACTAGGCTCTTTGCTTATCCTTCAGTGAGGTTTGCAGCCCAGCACCATGACCTCTCCTCCAGACCGTGGCCCACTCTGTCACCCAGGAGTCCCCAAAGCACATGAAGGCAGAGTGTGGCAGAAAAGTCCTGGTTTGGGGCAGAATTGAGAGTGCCGGGTGTGGTCCAGGAGAACCCTGTGATCAGCAGCACATTGGTACTGCTGCTGTACCTCTGGTTTTGGCTGCAGTGTGTCAGACACCCTCCTGGCTGGGACATGATGCAGCATTGTCTCCTGCACTGATGCAGCACATGTGGAGGTCTGAAAGCACTCACCATGTTACTTGTGCAAAGTCAAACAGACTTTCTACATGACCATAGGCCATATTTTAAGCTCATCTAGGTTCTCCATGAAGTTAACGATTCAGCACTGGGCACTGTTGAAGGGTCTTGATGAACCAGGTTGTTTCACAAAACCTTTCAGTTTTGTGGCATGCAGAAGTTGAAATGAAGAAACTGAAACCACCTACCTTTCATCGTATTGGCCCAGGAGGAAAAATGGGAAACCTGCATGAGATAATAAAGGTCAGAGAGTCATTTTCTGGAAAAAACCAGAACCCAGCACACAGCTTTGCCTGCAGTACAAAGATTATGTTTGCCTTAGTGCTGGACATCCAGATAAGGCTGTTCTCCACTTGGGAGATAAGTGACCTAGATTTTAACAGCTCTTTGAAAAGAGCAACAAAGTGTCAACAACCCATGGGCTGGTCTGGATTTTCCTTGCATACAGCCTAAGCTGCTGGGCTGGTCCAATTTGGGGCAAACCTGACTTGAATGATTTAAGTTGTCTCTTTGCTTATGAGGTGATGGCACACGGGCTATTTTCCAATTTCTCTGAGATGCTGATATGCTGAGAGGCCACGCTCCAGCTGGCTGCCAAAGCTGGAGCCTGGGAGGTGCCTGGGCACGGCAGAGTGGCTGTTGGGCAGTGCAGCATGGCCCAGGACCTTACACCTGATGCACCCAGTGGGACCTGGACCTCTGAGCTGGAAGGCTGTCAACAATCTTTGGATGTAGGGGAATATTTCTGGCACTCTCCAGGAGGGAATGCCATGTGTCCCACCTCCAACGTGGGGCTCCAGCTTTTCCTGCTTGGCTCACGATCAAGGGCAAGCAACAAAAGGGAACAGAAGAAGAAGGAAAACAGCTCTTAGCCTTTGAAGAGTGTGAGTGAGGTTTGTCAGAAAGGAAAAGCACTGACTCTACACCAGGACGCATCCCCAGCGTGACAATTTCCGTTTGCTTTCCCTCTTGCTCTAAATCCCAGCTGAGGACAGGATTACCTGCCTGCAGTGAGGATACACATGCTAACAGTGGGTGTAAAGGAGATTTGAAGCTGCTATTCTTCATCCCTCACATAATCATAGGGAATAAAATGTATTTCCAAACAATTTAACACACATAGTAAGGACAGCATACATACACATGTAATTATTATGTGCACCTACGCATTGCTACAGATACAATTAACTGTAAATATATGCCCTGTTTAGTCACACATTATATATAGAAGAAAGATATTCTCAGCTAATGCTGGCTTAGACTAAGAACAAATGAATCAGAAGCAATGAATAAGAAACAGGACAAAATAAAAAGCTCAGAATTCATGTTTGTGAATATTATCTGGAATATATAAATGAGCTTTTGCTTCAGGCACGTTTGCGTCCCTCTTGTGTTTGAGCCAGGGAGAACAGACACTCCAGTCCTCCCCTTCCCCACTGTCTTTAATGAGAGCAATGTCCCCTGAACCACTCAGCAGAGCCCCCTCCCAGGTGCATTTGAGTGAGCCACACACATACAGAACTAAATCCTTTGCAGCTGGAAGGACACACAACCACACACAATTGCCCCTCCTGAATGAGTGCAGAGTTGATGGCAAATGAGAAGGCTGTAAAAGCTCTGTCCTTGGTGTATATGTTTCTTGAGTGCAGGTACAGCATTCGTCAGATCTTTTGCCAGACCCCAACGGAGACTATATAAAGCAAAGGTCTAATTGCTCCATTTACAATTAGTGGTAGCGTTCATCCATAAACAAGAGACCAAAACAAACCCTGCAAGTGTACTCCTTTCTTTTGGGGGAACAGATGAAACAAAGAACAAGGAAGCAGCACTGGGAGCAGGATAGTGCAAGAAACATTTCATCTTGCTCTCCAGCTCTCTGTGTGGCCCTGTTGAGGTGCTTGCCTCATGGGTCTGAAATGTTTGACTTAGCTATTTTGCCCCTGCACTTGGGGCAACCCTTGACACCCCAGGGAATGCTGGGTTTAGCCCAGGCTGGGTGAGGTGCACCAGGCTGTTCTGTGCCTCAGTTTCCCCGGCTGTAGGGTGGAGATGACAGTCTCACAATGCTCGTACCCCAAAAAAATAGGAAAGATGAGAGATGCAGCATTATGCTACACTGCTTTCTTTCCCAGGTTATCCACCTACCACTCCGTCCAAACACGGCTAAAGCTGACCACAAAAAGGCAGTAAATAATTGTAAAATGGCAATAATATTTATCTTGCAATAAAGTGATGCCCTCAACAATGTGCAGTTTTACAGCATCATCCTTCAGAGCAGGCAGTGGCTTGGTGGCTGGTGACTGAGTCCCAGATTTTGATTCCTGCTTTTGGATGAAAGCCTCTGTCTGCTGGCACAGAATAAATATTACTGGGAACAAAGGCTTCTGGAGCACCCAGCATAGAGAGTCCAGGAGTTAAACAGAATCTTTACTGTAAAACTTCTGTATCTCCTTTTGTGCTGTAGCTCTTCCTCCTCGTGTGCCTGTCACAAGCTGCAGCAGCAGAGCCACAGGGGACAAATCCTCTGGCAGAGCTGACTTCTTAGCATGGAGTTTTCTCCTCTCCCCTGGACCACTCACCATACCACACTGGTTTTGATGCATTTTCACCTCTGCCAGCCAGCAGGGTCAAATTTTAGTTTTTTGACTCATGTTGTGAAGCTTGCCATGGTGGTGTGCAGCAGAGGAGGAGGAAGAGCTCACTCCTTCCATGCTGTGTGCTGGAGCTCTCCCTTTCACCCCCTCTGGGAGAGGATGTGGGATGCAGGATGTGGGATGCAGGATGTCAGAAATGGATACAGAAGGCGGCTGTCAGGAGGGGGTGCAGGCAGGGGCAGGGCAGGCAGGGGCAGGGCAGGCAGGGGCAGGACAGGCAGGGGCAGGGCAGGCAGGGGCAGAGCAGGCAGGGCCTCCTGCCTGCAGTGCCGTATTGCTCGTGGCCAGCAGAGGAGGATCTTGTCCTTCCGACGAGGTGTAACTCTGAGCCCAACGAGGAGCAGGGTTTGAACAAAAGGAAGGGGGGCGGGGGGAGAAGAAATTAGACTGTGGGGCTGGTTTCACCAAATGGTCTCCTTGCTGCAGCTCGACACCGATACTTTGTGCACTATCTCTAGAGGGAATAAAATCACTGGATTCTGTTCATAGCAGTTCTGCAGTGATGAGGGACAGAGCTGGAAGAATTTACAGAGAGCAATTTTGAATTTTATTACTTCAGGCTCATAAAAAAGAAATCCTACCAAATAAAAAAAAAAAAAAAGAAAAAAAAAGAAAAAAATAAGCTAGGAGGGACATTTTACATGGGTACCAGGGCACTGCTGACTATAGAGCCTACATTTATAGGGCTACATTTATATAAACTACTTTTATAGGGCTCCTAGAAAAAAAAATTGTGAAATTCAAAATATCCTAATTTCACCTGTCTTTTGTCACTGTAATGATTCACTAACTGTCACTAAAACTTCATTCCTCCAAAGAACCTTCAAAATTTTTGTTAAATAGATTTGGTACTAATACTAAACATTGCAGGTACATGATGCACTCAATTTTTCCATTTCAGGTCCCTAAGAAAGAGAGACTAGTGAAATGTAATAGATTCCAAACAGGAATGACAGAACCATGAGCTTTCTTTATCTCAGGATGGAATCCTATGGCTCTTTCTCAGACAAAAGTGTCCAGTTAATCTCTAGCAAAACCCAGGAAGATTTGACCCCAAATTCAAGGGAAATTATTTACAGCTGCCAAGGGCATTCTGCAATTGAACTGTTTATTGTGTCTTGGGTACAACGTTGCATCTTATTATAGTAAAAATGAATCACTAAAATACAAAAGCAGGTGGAGAAAGAGAGCAAAAAGGTGACACCCCAGGGTTATGCTGTGAATTTGCATGTGTGCAAAACAGACTTCCAGAGAAAACACTGTAATTACTCTAGCTTGCATGACAGAGTAGCAAGAGAGTTGAAAATTAGCTCTGTACATACACACACACTGCAACAAAGCACTACAGGAATTGCAGTATTGAACTGCATTGGTAGGAATTGGCTTATTCACTAAATTGCGTAATAACTGCTAATTCTCCTGCAACTTGCCACAAAGTTGCCTCTGTGGCAGAAAAACAGATTATGCTTTCATTTGTTCATCTGTGCAGTCATAGCTTTGCAGCCAAGGAGGTGGGATGGGGTTGAGCTGGAGAATGAAGATGGATATTTGATCAACTTCCATCCACAAGTGACACAAGCCATGAAGGAGCCACGAGGGCAGACACAGCTACTGCCTTCTCGTAGTGAACCCCTTGATCCTGCTGACAGCTCTCAGTAGGAACCTTTGTCTGGGCTGCTTGCCAAAGGAGGAGGGAATCGACAGTTCTGATGCTCTTACAATCGGCCAGATTTTTGCCTGCAACCATCTTGGGTAGTGACAGTCTTTGAACTTCAAGGGAAAGTGGCTTTTCCAGCAATGACATTGTATTTCTCAGCCAAGGCCATGGTTGCACTATAATGAAAGCAGGGTATATTATCATCTGGAGCACACATGCAACACATGTTGTGTTTTTAGCATGGGAAACCATTCTCTGAAAGGATTCCACCAAAACCTCTGAGTTCTTCGCTTCTCTGTTAACAAGACATCTCCTGCCTCCACACTGAGCTGCAATTTGTGCATCAGAGCAAATGGTGTGCTCCTTATCAACCAGTCCCAGTGTACCCAGAGAAGTTCATACTTTAAATCTTTATTTTGCTGATTATTTAGTGGTAAACCTTTCTGATGGTAGCTCCTGATACAAAATCCACCGGGATTCAGGAGAAAAAACCAAGATCTTTCAGAGGCACTGCTGAAACCAGCTTGGTCCTCTGCTCAGGAGTTACCTGCTCCTGTTTTCCAAGGAATCAAAGTTTCCAGATAAATCTTTACTCTGTAAGAGATGGCCTGGTAGTAGCTGGGTGTTTTTAAAGCTCACTGGTGGTTGAAGTACACTCAGGCTCCCGGGTGGAAAATGGGGTCAGCCTTAGATGCCACAGCACAGGGAAGCTACAACGTGTTTCAGGGGGCTGCAGGAGCCAGCTAGTCACTCTAACACGAGTGCCTGTGCCATCAAACGCTCCTGCAGCCAGTACTGGGAATGCAGGTTATACTGCTAGACTTAAAGCTTATGCAAAGTCATTAAGTCCCTTTAGTTACACGGGATATCAACCTGCACGCTGCAGGGCATAAGCTGATTGCCTTCGGGGGTCAGCGAGGAACGCTTCCCTCTCTGAGAGCACGGTGCAAAATTAGCTGGGGGCGCTCCCAGGGCTTTGTTGCTTTCCTGCTGCATCAGGCAAATTTAGGCGAGTGCTGCAGAAGGGTATTACACCTGATGGGCCACAAATCCAGCAGGCTTGGCAGCATTCACTTCTCTTGGCAGTGAGCGGTGCGCAACACGCGGAGCATGAAGCCCTTGTGTGCGTGGTGCAGCCCTGCAGGGAGGGTGAGGGAAGCAGAAGTGGGATTTTACAACAGGAATGGATCCGTTGGGAGTTAGAAAAAGATATCAGACAGAGCTGACTATGCAACATCCTAAAATGTTGGTGTTCAAGCACCTGAGGCAAGGAAAGACCTGCACTGCTGGCAACAGTATCCACTGCTTGCAGCGGGCCAAGAGGGAGATAGACCCTTATGATAAGGGTTTCTTTTTTGCAATTGTTTGATCCTAATGTGATACTTTTATCCTTCCCTTTCCACTACTAAGTGCGCTTGGTTATTGGGTTGGGCAAGGCTTGTGATTTCAAAACACTTTCTGTCACAAGTATGCGGACATCAATTTTTTGAAGTTCCAAAATATTCAGTGAAGAGCCACCTCTGCTACTCTGACCTTTGCATGTCTTCCTCCCTGCTGCCAGGGAAGTTGAGTTTGCAGGGATATCTGATACCATGAAAAGGCCTGATCTGGACACCTGTAGATTTAAAAATAACACTTTTTTCCTGTGATCATGTGCTGAATCACTTAAGAGCACTGCTAAGTGGGAGCTGCAGCCTCCTGTATGGGAAGGGCTGTCACTGGAGTGTTGTGGGACTCAAATTTCTATTGTCCTGTTCCAGATTTCTCTAGCCCAACTCAGCACACCATTTAACCACATCATTTAAATCTGAGTGCATTCCAGAAAAGTTGCCTCTGTACAAGTCTGTATAACTGACGATAAACAGCTCAATTGCAGCAGAGTTCTTTGTCTTTCTCTTCAACTAATTAAGGAAAACTTAACAATAAAATACCTTGATGGCAGGCACATTTCTACTACAGTATCCTGCTGAGCAGAAGTGAAATGAAAAGTGAGTGGAAAAAAACCCCAACCCAAGAAGACTTGCTGTGTGTGAAGACAATCCTTGGTGCAGTTGCATCACATATGCTGAAGTAAAGAACCAAATTCAGTGCTCATCATGCAGCTTTATGCCTTTTTTTGGAAATAGTTTGGATTCATGCAGATGGAATAGATTTCTTTTCAGGTAGTATGAAAGAACTGAATGAAAATTTTTGTCTTAGGGTTCTGCTCCAAACCTGCCAGATTCATGAATGTCCAAGTATTTTCTTGTTCTATTGTGACTCAGCATGAAATTTTGCTTAAACCTACGTTTGACTTTGGCTATATTTCACCAACAATATTTGTTAATCAGCTTATTACTTATGAAAGCTTCTAAAATCAGATTCAAATAAAAAATGATGAAGATAGTTCTAGAAAAGGATGAAAATAGGAATTTAAGGGTGTTTCCCATGGTTTCAGCAAAGTGCAGCATCTATTATTTTTTTCATTCAAACTATTTCAGTGCAATGTTTTGTTCAGGACAAGTCATTAAGACAAAAATATCCTCTCATAACTTGTTTGTCATGCAATGGTCACATCATGGCGACTCCTTCCCCCCTTTTTTTTTTCTGGGATCCATGCCAAGTGCTAAGCCAGAAAACCTTGTTATATTAATTATGAAGAAAAAGCATGTTTTATTAAAAACTAGCCTGCTGAATATTCTGTCGTGCTGCTTTTCAGTGACAGCAGAATTGCTTTTGCATTTTAGCAATGTTAATGAATTTTCAGAGGTGGGGAGAGGCATACTCTACATTTTCCATAACAATTTTTAAAGCAAAGTCAGATTAGGACTGTCAAAGCCTTGAATCCATCTAACACTTAGGATGAGTTAGAAAAATCTGGGCAAGACTTCATGTTGTCTGAAACTGGTCCCACATCTTCCTAACTGAGCATGAATTAACACTGCCAAATTCATTATGAGTTTATTTATATTAGATGGTGTCCCCACAAAGTAAGATGCTACATGTACTACTGGACTAAGTGTGACATGGGTCCTGGTGACACACTAAATAATAATTACTCTATTGACTTGTGAAAATCACTGATCTAAAATTCCAGACTTTAAAAAAAAAAAAAAAAAATCTATGCCCCATTAAACCCCCTCGCTATATATTTTTTCCCAAAGATTTTGATTTAAACACATAACATCTGAATTTTTGCTATGCATTTCAGTAAATATGAACCTGCATACATAGGAAAAGTCACTAAGAAAGCAGATGTTTAAAAGAGCCTCAGATTCCTTCATGAGAAAATCTACTTGATTGCTTGGAAGAACAAAAGAATTTTTTTTAAAACAGACTTTTAATTTTCCTTTGATTACAAGTCATTCTTCCAGTCTTCTTTAAAGAGGAGATTAATAGATGTACAAAAGTATATCAAGCTCTGCCAGAGCACAGCTCTGGTCACCCCTAGCTGTGTTGAATATTTTGCCATTAACCTTCCTCCCACATTAGCAACAATGAAAATTCAGACATTCTAAACGTATGACTGGGAGAATTTTTACATTTTACTGAAGAGTTTGCAAAACTGCCAAGGTAGGGCCTACCTGACCTGTTTAATATGATATTTAGACCCTTCAGAAGGAAGACAGGAAATAAGGAAGAAAGTTTTTATGGTGAAGGTGGTGAGTAACTGGCACAGGTTGCTGAGGGAAATGGTGGATGCCCCATCCATGGAAATACTCAAGGCCAGGCTGGATGGAGCTCTGAGCAACTTGGTCTGGTGGAAGATGTCCCTGTCCATGGCAAGGGGGTTGGAACAAGATGGTCTTTAAGGTGCCTTACAACCTAAAACATTCTATGATTCTAAGATGAGTTGCCCATGCTGGAGCCCAGGATTCTGAGGCATTTCTTAGTGCCCAGGGCTGGGAGAGGGACCACACTCCTCACCACAGACCACTGGGAGTGGTGTGGCCACTCAGACAAACCATTCCATGACACTGTGGGTGTCTGCTTCACAGAAACCCATGGGGCTTCCCTCTTATGTTGCATTAACTTGGTCACCTCAGGGGCCTGAAATGCAGATACACCAGAGCTGGCATATGGAAAGAAAAGAAGAATAAAAACATACTCACGCCCAAACATGTCCCTAGGAGAATAACCAGTGGAAGAACCTGAAGCATCAAAGCACTGCTAATCATCCTCATTTTTTTCCTTGAAATTAGCTTTTTCTTCTTGCCTATGTTTTTCAGACAAGCTACAATCTTTTGAGGTCAGTGCAAATAATTAACCGTGCTTCAAATATTGTTTAATGTTCAACAGATTGCCCTGATCAAATAAATGCATCCTGTCCAGATAATCACTGCATTGACCAGTGACAAATGTTTCAAAACAGTAAATAACAAGAATGGGAACAGTATAAATTAATAATAAAAACAAGCATTTATCTTGTATTAGAATTATCTTTCAACTATTATTTTAAGTTGAAAAAAAATATGAATCATACCTACTTCTCTCTCACCTGAAAAACAGTGAGATCTTGTTACATAATATATGGTTTTTTAAAGTATCAAAGTGCATTATTTGATTATTTTCTAAATTTCAGATATAAATCAGAGTTGATGTTCTCAAGCTTTTGTCCACTTATGTGAGAACCAGGATTTATTATTTTTTTAATAAAAAAAATAGAAATTCTTAAGTAACCTTTATTCTCCTGAGGCTGAAGCATTTGTAACAACAGTAGCAACTCAGGAAATCAGAGTATTGCTGCAAGAATAAACAACCTTCTGTTGGGGAAATGCTGACAAACTTTTGCTTAACAGATATTGTTTGTGTTGCATGTTACAAAAACAAATGAAGTGACCATTCTTTCTCCAAGACAGTTTAGAACCAGAAAAGGAAGAAGGTGATACAGATAGTGTCCACATGATGAAATATGAGAAAGAAAACAATGAAATCCCAAGGGCTTCAAAATTTCCCATCCTTAATGTGAATTTGTGGCGAAAAGGACAGTTGTGAGCACTTGATTACAATGACAGGTGCTGAAATGTAGATGCCAGAGAACCTTGTTTCTGATGATTCCTTACTCTGGAGCATGAACATTCCTAAAGGAGATTTCAGACACCAAAAAATAAACCAAGAATTTTGGTATCCTGGCTATGCCACACGTGCATACTTTAAGCAGGTGACTACAAGCAATATGTGTTTGAGACAGCATGTTGGTGGCCAGCCACAAGTACAAGTTTATGAAATTCCAGATTCTTTAACTAGTTAGAAAGACACCAAGATAAAAGGAGTTAGATAACATACTGCTTTATGTAATGTGTCCTTGAGTAAGCTGATTTGCACTGAATTTTAATAGAGCCCTGATTCATCAAATCTCAAACAGAATTAAGGTATGGACTGGATCCTAATAACATCATGCTTTATATCCATGAAAGATAAATTAAAGGATGCAAAACTGCTATTGACAAACATTGATTATATGTACTTTGATGGACTTTGAAGTTGTGCCAGATGCGTCTTGTCAGCCTCCGAAGTTTTCTTTTAAATCTCATTGCATAAGGCTTTTACTTTTTAATTATTTTTCCCTCAGCCTCTTTGATCAAGAAAAAATGTAGATCATATTTGTGTGATGCTATTTCCTATGCATTTTATTTAGATATGCCCTTGTGCACAGCTCATGATAAGTAAAAAAATGTTACATGGCACCTAGAGATCTTACCCTGTTATCCTGGGTACTATTTAATACTTAATTGACCTTCTCAAGCTGCTGAGTGGAATCCTGCCATGTGGAGAGGGCTAGAACAATGTTCATGGTCCTTTTATACCACATAAATCCACACAATAAGATGCAAGACACAAGGTTGCTGGTCTCTCTTTGTTGCCAGGAGGATTTTTACCAATAAGAATGTCCAGTGGATCCATTTTTATTCTGGACCCTGACAGAGGCAAGGTGGTCCTCATGTCAGACCCAATGGGAAGGCAAACCCCCCAGCAACGTCTTCTGGTTTTAGGAGATGGACTGAAGTTTATGCAAGAAGTCTAAGCAAGTGAAAATCCTTCTTCCACTTTCTTATATATGGAAATACTATGCCAGGAGGGAGAGTCAAGAAACTGAAAAGAGGCTTTGAAACAATACTGATGTTTCAAAGCTGTAAGCCCACATGCACATTTTGCTTTCCTTGTCCATCAGGATACAGCCACTCCCTTCTGGGCCTGGGACTGCATAAAGTATATTGCTGTACGTGGCAAAAGGCTTCAAGGGTGGAGCAAGACTTAGGTACAGGTGGGGATTTTTTGGGAATTGACTTTACCTACATCTCCAAACCCATCCTAGTGATAGTGGCTTGCACATCAGACATGAAGCATTTCTCTGTGACAGTTTAGGTGTCTTCCAACAACAAAAATGGAGGAAGAAAAAAGATAAAAAACATCAAATCCTTTTAAATTGAGAATGAATAGATGAAAACAAAACTTTAAAGTACTGGATCAGGACTGTGTTGGGCTGGGGGTTTTCTGCATCACTGTCTATACTGCCTTGAACAAATAATTTCTCTAAATACTCCTTCATTCCCATCACAAGAATGTGGCTAGTAACTTCTCTACTTTCACTACGTCCTGTCTGTTTAATCAATAAACTCTTCTGGCTCACTATTTTTTCCTGTATTAATGAGCAGCTCCAGGCAAAAGACATGCCCTGTCCTATCTGTGATGTCTACTATAAAGGAAGGAAAAAATAACCTAAAAGATTTTAGTCTCAAATGATTTATTTGGAATTACTACTGAGTATTATACTCTATAATGCTTGAGCAGCTTTGGTTGCCAGAATAAACAGCAGAAATTTTACTTTGTCCCTTTTCTTTCCCCCTAAAATAAGAATTTCCACTGAAAAAATATTACTCTTGGATATTTTTCTGCCACTGTACAGATCACTTGAATTCTGATCCTGGAAAGCATTTCAAACCCTTCCTGGCTGATAATTCTTCTCCATCCTCCAACACAAATGAATATTCTGTGCTGGATCTACCTCTATGTGTCTAGTGTATGTGGATTATTGTGCTATTAGACACACTAACTGCAGATCTAGTTATGAACACCAGAATAAACCAATCACCACAGATGTGAGAGAAGAGAGAAAATTCCAAAAATTAAAGGAAAATAAAAACATCTACTATGTGACTCTAACAAAAGCAGAAGTTCTAGAAAAACTTGCTGGCAGCAGCTCACAGAAGTGCAAGCCAGGCCCTTCAAGGGTATGAACATCTCTCTTCAGTATCAACATCAATGCCATGGAATATGCATGGATGCTTTGACTTTGGTCTTTTACACTGCTACCATTTTGTGGCTTTCTTTAATTAACCTAATAACTCAAAAGCCCTACACCTGTTCATGCTTCCTCTTTAGTGCTCCCTCCACTTCCATTAAACACAAGCCCTTTGCAAACTGCAGATGAAAATGAGAAAGCAGAAGCCCTATTACTCCTCTTTATACAGAAGGACTGGAGTTGAGAGAGAGTATAGGGAATTGACTTTTAATATAAAATCTGGAAAGTAGAAGAGTGGTATTTTCTATGAGAAATTCACCTTGGTGCAGAAAGCCAGCATGAGGTCTAGACATCCCTTTAATCAACATTTAAATTGTTGTGGTTGCATTTTGCTTCATAATTCTCTCTAGCAGCACATTCCCAGTGATGGTTTCAATTCTTGGGCTCAGACTAAAAGCACAGTTAAAAATTTCAAGATAATCAAACAAACAAAAAACAGTGAGTGCAGGCAGCAGAAAGTTCCACTGGGCATGCAAGACTGTCCATCCTGCTGTAACCCAGGAGTAAGTCATCAAAGTCATTATGCAAGCTCAAAGCTGGTGCAAAAAGCTGAGCTGGTTGGAGTGAGAGGCAATCCCACTCCAGGGATGCACACCAGGACCAGCAGCCTCTCTCTGATACTGATTTGGTACCAAACTCATCCTCTGAAGGTGCATAAACACCTAGAAGAGCAACCTGCCACAGTGGAGCTTTGTCCATGTGCTCAGTCAAAGATTGACAGACACCTGACTAAAAGATTTTCTGTCCTCTTCTGGCCTATCGGGTTTTCTTTTAAATCTTTCCTAGAACAGCTCCAGATATTCTTGTTAACTGTGCTGCTTTCTGAGCCTATTTCTGTGTCTTGGAGCTGCCTGCTAAAAGCATTAAAATTGTAAAGTGGTGAATGAAGGAAGAGAGTTTTACTTTCAAGCTGAAAAACATGCATCAAAGCCCCTGTAGTAAATTTACAGAGTTTTAAAAACAAACAAAATCTGACCGTAGGGTAACATCATTTTAGGAAAGATGTGATGGCCTACCTCAAAGTCTGCATTTAATGTGCACAGCACTCACTTAACCTGCCTAGGCTATAAATCCCAAGGGCCAAATTCTGTCCAACCATCCTAAAAAAGAGATATTTTTAGACTGCAAAGGTAGAGCTAATATAGTCTCTCTGCTCCAGTTCCAAACACCTCCTCCACCCCATTGGTCGTTCTCCAGGCAAAGTAGAGAGCAGGAACGTTAATCTGAGGGAACTCGTACAAGCAAAGTTATAATAAAATATGACCCCTGTGCCATTTTGCATGCATTTAGAGGCAATCACAAATGAGGAAACACTTGAGTTTTAAAAATTCCCAAGACATGCGTCAAACTTATTTCATTAAATAATAATCATTGAAAAATTTAAAATTCTTTTTCTTTCCATTTGTTGTAGTGTGGTACTTTAAAGAGGAGTCACACATTTTTCATTGAGTCACTATTTGTTTTCAAGAAAGGAATCCAACAGGCAGTCATACAGTAATGCACATAGTAAATATCTGTGAATTCTTTGTCAGAATAATTTAATATGCTGTACAATAAATTGTCTGAATGACTGAAATAACAGAGACAAGTAACTCCAGGTCCTAAGATGCACAAGTGTCAAGAGCGCAGCTATGCAGTTCTGACAAATAATTTTCAGTAAGAACTATACAAATATTTCATTCTCCTAAAATGTTTAGATTTCCTTGTACAGCACACTAAATAAGTATATAAAGCAGATTTTAAATTTTCATGTATTTTCTAATGGTCATTAGTGCATATGGACAGAATTAGTCATCTGAATGGCCAGCTGAAAAGTTGTACATGGTGGTAGACCCTGCCTCAGCTTCTTGTTCTCCTTGTGGAGGTGGTGACATGAGTAACCTTATGTCATGTTTATCTTAGTTTCATGTTCAACTTGACTGGCCTGCTGTGATAAGCAGGGCCAATTTGGTTGAGCATAAAGATGTTGATTAATTTCAAGCTCAGCTTCCGAAGGTTACAATTCCTCTTTTTGTTCCCTCATCTCAGATCTATACATTGACCTGGATTTTCTTTCTGAAAAGCTATTTTTTCTGTAGACACTGATCCAGTATTCAAGCTCATTTTTAGCATAGTTGGAGTTAAACAAGATTTTTTTTTTCTATTTAAGATTCTGAAACTTGTAACAGAAACAGCATGATTTGCACTTTTCTCCATGTAGCAGTGGCAACCACAAGTAAAAGTGATCATGGTTTTTATCAGACTTTCTCAGATGAGAAAGTTGTCTCTTGAGCAGCAGTGCTAAATGTGAGCACCAGATCAATAACTGCAGGGGTAATAGTTTGTAAGCTAGTCACTGGAATTGTGAGCAGATCCTAAGGGATTTTGTGTCCCGTTTCCACTTAATCCATCCTTACCTTACTCTGAAGGCTTCAACCACCATTCTTCCTCCTAGTTCACTACACTCAGCACAATTTTCCTGCTTCCCTCTGGTCCACTTTAACCAGCCCTTCTCTGACCAAGCAGCTACCAAATCTCTTTTTTCACCTTTTCTAATCTCCAATTTCTTTTTTGATTGCAGTCAAACCTTGCAAGCTTTAAAGATACATGGATGGAAGGTATGAAGAGCCAGACCTGGTGAAAGTGGTGGAAGCAAGGTATTTGCTGCCAGTGGGTCTCTGTGCCCACATCACCTGCACAACCTTCAAAGGGCCAGGCTGGGAATGGACAGACCCAGCACCATGAAAAATCAGAGTCTGGGGTTCATAAAGGGAAATGCAGACAGTGTCCAGTGAGGCTCCTCTTGTTGACAGTCAACAACTCTATCAGATCACTGGAAATTCACAGTGGTTTTCTGCCTTCATACTCCTAAACCAAAAGCTGAGCATTTTTAAGGTTGAGAAATTTTTATATGAGCCTACCATGACAATGTTTCATGATAGCAGCTGTCAAGTTCCTCCTTTCCTAATCCTTGGCAACAACATGAACATCCTGGTTGACAATCTCCCTGGAATGCATCATAGTCTTCGGGAAAGAAGAAAAGAGTCAAGAGTCACTGCATTTCTATGAAATGCCTCACAAGAAGGATATCAGTGAATTCTTTTGGCTGTTGTTAAAAAGAACTTTTTTGAGAAAAAGTTGATATTTTTTGTGTAAAGTAGCACTTTTCATACAGCAGGTTTAGACAGACCCCTAAACTTTCACTGCTAATTTTGAATGTGGAGGTGCTGGTATGGGTGGCAGCATTTATCAGTGTTTACATTAAAAGAAATTACAGTTATGTTATAGTCATTCCTAAGCTAGGCATTGAAAAACGGAATAATTTATTGTTAAAACTAATGCAAATATGCTCCAAAGTGGAACTGATTCCTGAATAGCCTGATCTCAGGTCTTTACTGACATAATAAAGACAGCAAAGCAATATGGTTACATTATTCTAAAGTCTGTGGTCTGTTATAAGTGTACATTATTTTTAAAATCTGTATTCATTTCCCCTTTTCTATTTACCATGGTGCCTCCCTAGCAGAAAGGTTTCTCCTCCCTGATATCCTCACTTGTGCACCTGAGTGGGACCCCTAAAACTGAAGCAAACAACCCCCTTGAGGGAAGGATCTTTAATACCATGTACAGGATGCTTTGGAAAAGAAAGCTTCAGGCAGGAGAAGAAGTTGGAAAACTCATTTTCCCTGGCCCCTGAAGCTGGTTCCTATGTGGGAGCTGCCCAAATCCTGACATTGCATCCAGCAAGTGGGTCTGACAGACAGATGCTGCACATAAATCCCCTTTGCTGTGGACATTTTTGGGTCCATCCTTCAATCTGCTCCATGTGCTAGGTGTTCAAGAAAATTCCAGAGGAAGGAAAAAGAATGTCTGAAGCTACTCCTTCCCGTTCATTTTCTGCCCTTCCCTCCCAAAGCAGATGTACCCCCTCCATGGCCCATATTTCCAAACTTTTTGCTCCTTTGAGTGATTTTCATACTCTGAAACGGCATCATTGAATTTTGCTTAGTTAAGGCAAGACAGCTCATGTCAGGAAATGTTTGCTAGATTGGGTCTCATTTTGTAACATTTCCCCTCAAAGGATGATTCAATGATGCATCTTAGAATCAGATTCCAGAGAGGGAACTAAAAGAAACATCAATAAAAAAAGAAACTGCGAGGAAACTAAATATAGAACAGGCCAATATGAATTAAACAACATCCTAGAAATCTTCACACAATAATTGATTTGCTCATTTGTACTTCTTTCTATTCTTTAATCTTTCAGCAGGGCTTCAATCCTCCCCCCATTGCTTTTTTAATATTCTCTGTTCATCTGTTGTCTACAATATTGTTTCTGATCTCTCTCATCCCATCAATCATCTATAAAAAGAGACTAGTCCACACACTCTGGTCTCCGATCCTAATGACTGTAAAGAACTAATCACCTAAACTGAGTGATGTTCATTGTTGTAAGTGTCTCTTTGATTTATTAAACATCTCTGTATAAATTCCTGCTTGTTTTGCAAGTTGTTTCCTAGAACCTGTATGAAGGCACTTTGAAATCC
Organism: Cettia cetti; assembly: GCA_013401135.1. Lineage (NCBI taxonomy): Eukaryota > Metazoa > Chordata > Aves > Passeriformes > Sylviidae > Cettia > Cettia cetti. The sequence continues at coordinate 7,153 of VZUI01024908.1, read as the reverse complement.
TAAAACAGTCTGCTTATGGGGTTTTTGGTTCACCTAATAAGTGGATTCTAGTCATAAAAATGAGCTTTTACTTAACTGAAAGGACCACTCAATTCCAAATTCAGGTCAGAGCCTCAGTTTGAGCTTCCAGGATATACAGTAAATTTACAACGGCTGCTCATACATACTTTATATTAATTTGAAAATACTGTGTGCATTGCTTAGGGATGTCTGCCTGCTGATGGAGAGCCATAGACACTATGGAAATACTCTCAATGATGGCATTTTCCACAGCTGTCACTTTCACACGCTGTTGCAAGCTCTTCAGCTGAGCGAGTGGACTTCCAATCTGATTAATTAAAGCTTTAGAACGGAATATGTTCACAACCTGTCCTTGCCAAAGCAGTTTTCAGCACCGTGCCATCGATGTGTGCAGGGACAGGGTGGGATTCCAGAGCTCAGTCAGAGCCCTTTGGACCACACACCAATGGTGAGGCCATCAATGCCCACCAAGGGATCTGGGTGTCACCAAGGCTGGGGATTCTCCAAAGGGTGCAAGATCCAGGTTTTGGGGGCTGCCTCCCCATCTAACCTCGTCTCACTTGAAAGGAAAAGAGATACTAAGGACAGAGCAGAATTCAACACAAGCAAGGTATGTCTGAAGAGTGTGTGAGGCTTTTGAAAGAACCCAACATGAGGTTCTCGTGAGCTAATTGCCAAAAATGGCAACTAGACAAAGCATTAAATGGGCACAGCTGTTGGTAGAAGCACACTCAGCAGACAACACTCAAAACAGAGGACAAGTTTCACCAAAAAGCCCTCTCTGTGCTTTTCATGCTCTTTCACCAGCACCTTAGGGTGCAGGACTAGAAAGAAAAGGTATAAAATGTTTGAATGAGGCCATTCTGGAAAGGATTCTCTGCCAGTGAGTAATCCACTCCCCTTTCTCATGCTGGATTTGCACAGAATATTGAGTCCCTGCTAAAAATAAATGCAGACTTCTTAATGTTCACCCCAGTCTTTACAGCAGTCCCTGGCTAATGAACCAGCCACTGCTACACGTGCATGAGCTTCATGCATTGATTGCCTTAGTGCCTCATACTAAGTAAAAAGGACGTTAATAATCTTATTATTACAGAAACATCACGGAAACTCATAAATATAGATTCAACAGTTAACATCATAAATCTGTGAAAACCCTTTTTTCAGCACAGTATGGGCAGAGTTATGCTGTCAGAAAAAAGAAGTGGGAAAAAGTGTATATAAATTATTCTATAAATTTGCCCACTTTTTGTATTTACAAAATGTGCACTAATACCTTGCAGATTTTTTGTTCTGTAACCATTAGCAAAACAGTCTCCTACAACCCTCTGGTAAGGGTGCATTGAGCCAGGCTGGTAAATCTTGGTTTGGTGCATATAGCTTGTATGGGTTTCCTTTTCACTGTCAGCTTAGCAGATTGAGTGTTACTCTTAGAATGAGATTTTGTTTCCTTGCATTCTGTTTAGCATTCCAAATTTGCTTTCTGACTATATCTCAGAATCTCAAGCAAACATCAGTGTTTTGTGATTGCAATTGTCACCTAGAGTAGGCACAGAAAATAATTATCTTCCCTACAAGTGCCCAGCCTTGGAAAGGGCTGCCACATAAAAACACAGCTGAGGAGGGGTCTTTTCTCTCTATTTTTTTTAAGGAAATGTGACAATTATATTTGGCGGCAAAAAAATTTCTTTCCCCAAATAACTGAAAAACAAATAGAGATAAAAGAAAGATATTTCTGTTCAAGCAAATATTTGAGGACCTGATTAGTGAAGTTTATTATGTTTCCATTATCTGTACTTTTGTGTATATATATATATATATATAAGATAGCCATCTTCAACGCTGGTGTCAGCATCTTTATCACAGGCACTGGTTTGGGCTAGATGATTTCCAAACTCTCAGGAAGGAGAAACTAATTTCTATTCTGGGAAGCTCCCAGGCAGGGGACCATGACACAAATGGACAGAGATTAGGGACAACCGAACATTTCCCCCTGTGTGAACTCCCTGCACCACAGAAAGGCTTTCAGGGAGAAATGTTTTTAAAGAGCTTCAGAAGTAAAGCACAGGCAGAGAAGGGGCTTTGTATTGTGAGGAAAAGATCACCAACAGGAGAGCTGAAAGCTCACAAAGAATTCAGCCCCCAAGCAAGTTTAACCAAAATGTTTGCTTAGAGCCATATCACACAATTCTGCAGCCGGATGACCTAAACTAATATCATATCCTTTAAAATATTTACTGATTATTGACTCTGTCTACAAATTTAGTAGCAATGGGTTCACTGAGAAATGATCTGTGTTTTTTCTCTGTACAACAATACTGGCAATTTCAAATCTATTATCTCACAACCTACCTCAATCTTAATTTTTTTCCCCTCTCTTGTCAAACAAATACTTCCCAAATCTCTGTGGGATAAATGCAGTGATGATTTAATGTGTTCTACAATCCACTGAGATTTAAATATGTCAGCTCACCTAGGAATGGATATTATATATTTTACAGCCCTGGTTTGGGAGAAAAGCCTACATCTTGAAGAAAAGAAACAAAGACCTTCTTTTTCCGATTTGTGTGTGTTCTTGGGGTTTTCTTTTCTTTTCTTTTGTTTTTCCCAGAAAGATGGTTGCTGCTCGAGAGGCACCAAGCAGTAAAGAAGACTGAAAGCAGTTAGTCTTGGTGGAGGTGAACTGCACGGTTAGAGGGCAGAAAAGGAGGTCAGAGGTATATATGATCAATACAATATTGCACAGGAATTGCCACAGCGGACACCTCATGCCTACTTTGTGTGAGCACTTATAAATACCTGTCTGTACCACCAATCCCTGGCTCAGCTGAAAAAGGTTCTGTATCTTTGACGTGAGGCAAGAAGATCTCCATCCCCGCAGTTCTACTGAGATTACTCAGCTGTGAACAGATAACTCGATACAAAGAAGAGGAAGAAAAAGCAAGGAAAAAAGTAGAAGCAGACAATTTCATAGAGCCCAAACCAGACAAGACTCTCTCTGATGACCAAGGGAAAAGCTTTGATAAACGGTAGGGCAGCTCCTCAAATCCAGGTCTCTGAAAGTGGGGGTGGAACACTGCAGGAAATAATATGAGAGTCCCTGCTGTGGGAGTCAAGGGAGACAGGGAAAATAGTTCAGGTAATAAAAAAAATGTTAATATTACAAGAGTGGAATGCATCTGAGTATAATTCCAGACTTTTAAGTTCGGTTTTCAAATCTTGGAGAAAGAAAGAGGCAGCCTGCTGCCATCTCACTAGTTTGTCACATTGGGTTTAAGGTGTGGAATAAATCAAAACTTTTTTATTTTTTTGGAACATGGCACAAAGAAATGCATTAATAATACATGAAAAAATGTTCATCACGTTGGTGTGCATCAATGGAAACACTATTTTAAAGAAACTATGAGCAACACATGAAAAGATTTGACCTAGGTTTCACTTCTGATGTGCCAGGGTGGGGGCAAGGTGAGCATTTCTCTTACCTACTGATGTGTTACATCTGTGACTTCCCACTTGGGTAGAGAAGTTGGGTTCCCAAAGCAGGGATGAATTTTTTTTCCCTCCAAGCAAGCAATGAAGTTTGAATCCTCTGAGCCATCCCCTCTAAGTGCATTCAAGAGGAACAGAGAGAGAAATAAAACAAAGTCTCCCAGTTAGCTGCCATGCCTTTTCTTCCTCTGCATACTGAAGGTTTGAAAGTCTAAAGACTCTGATGTTTGCTGAGAACAGCAGTGGTATTTGTGCTCAGCTAGTGAGCAGTGCAGACGTGGGACACGTGCACATGCTTACATCCTGTGCCTTTTTAAATGCTTGTGATTTCCTTCCCTTTGCCTTCCAGATACACACTAAAAAAAAATAAATTAAAAGTATACAATTTCTATTTCTGGGAGAGCATAGCTGCAATAAATATTTGTTTCTAAGCTAGCTGACTCTATCAGCAATCACAGTGTGGGAAAGATCAAAGGGAAGACAAGATAAACACAAAAATATTATTTGTGATTTGGATTGTAGTAGCACCCAAACGCTCCACACAAAAATGGGGCCTTCTGCAGTCAATGTTGTACAGGCAAACAGTGGAATTTTCTTGTCTTCTGAATCACCAGCAATCTCAATAACAAATTTAAATCAAGAGTGACGGAAACAGATTATTTCTGTTAGAGACCAGAATGAGGAAATGTTTGTTTTGGCAGGGCATGTCTGATTAACTTGGTTTGCAAGAGCTGTGGGCGCCCTCTCCCCAGCTGGTGACATGGTGACAAGAGACACCTGGGTTCCACCACCTCTGTGGGGCTGTCTGTCCAAGAGGGAACCCTTTGGAGCCCTTGTGCTTCAGGAATGCAGGAGCTTTGGCTCCACCAGCTCTTCCATGGGCTCCCTATCCTCTCAGGGCTGGTCAAACATTGTCAGACCAGACAAGCTCCTGCACTTAGTGGCCACTTGGTGGGCAGAGAGAGTGAACAATGGATGAGACTGTGCTGCCCCACCGACCATCTTGCCCCACTCTCCAACACTTGCTGGAGGACATCTCAGCTGTGCCTGGACACAGAGAGGGAAGGTGAGGGCTCTGCATCCTGCTCTGCATGTCCTGCCAGGTTGGGGAGACCCATCTGACAGCCCTCACAGGGCTCTTTGCATGCATTTCATTCCTCTCTCCCAACACACAGACACTCCACCACGCTCCTCAACCCAGATGTTCAGGTGAAGAGTATGAGAAAGGGGGAAATCACTGCTCCAGTCATTGCTCTCCCTATGTATGCCTTCAGCCTGTTGTCACCATCTTCATTTGTAGTTTTGTGAACTACTTTTAACTTATTTAATAGACTCCCACAACAGGAAAAAAGGCCCTAAGGAAAGAGAATAAAAGTTGTTACTTTGCTAAGACCTTGCCTGGCAAATTTCAACTCAAAAACCCCAGAGAATGCAGAAGAGATTAATGAAAATGCTGAGAATCACCATAATAATTCCAACTACCAGCACCAGTGTCAGCAGGCTCAGCAGGGCCTGTCATTAGAAAGCCCCCTTTTAAATGGGTGTCCCTCCTATTAGTTAAATTATCTACACTGCAGCGAAGAATATTCCAAGGTGACAGAAATCAGAACAGTACAGGCTGCTAAAAATGAAAATCAGATAATTGCTCATAAATTACTTCTGGGGTCTTTCAAGATCTTTCGGTCTTGCAGACTGAAAGGCAAGTCATTTGGAATGCAATAATTAAAATAAAAGCTGCAACATACAGAAAATGTGGTTGGAAGGAAGATATTAAGAGATGTATTGTACCTGCATAAATTATCATCTGGTTTTGATAGCATCCTGAATTCACTCTTATTCTCCTTAAAAAGCAAGTAGAGATGAGAATCTTGACATGGAGAGCACTTCTGCCTCTGGTCCCCAGTCTCTTCCCTGGATCCTCACATGTATTCCAGCCAGGGGTAAAAGGGGTCTGGACATTTTTGTCCTTTCTCACACTTTTTCCCCAGTGCTGTCTCTGTGTAATGCTCAGTGACACCCACCCCTGACACCAGTGACCAGCAGATCTTCAAGGGTGGCCCAGCAGTCCTCAGATCCCCTTGTGACTTCAGCCCCTTCAGAAAAGGAGACTGCCCTGCTCACACGAATTGAAGGGAAATCCCCGAATTTCTTCCCCTGGGATGGGACCTCAAGACTTAACTGGGAAATATTTAAAACAGATGGCCTTTTCTCCTAATTTGTCACCTCTGAGGGCAAAATTAATGTCACTTGGTGTTCAGCAGAGCCATCCCTGTATTAGTTTTTTTCAGTAGTTTTAGATGAAAGTTACTGAGAGACAGAAGGGGTGCTCTGATGAGCTGAAGGTCAAGACTTTGCCACCTCTTCAGCTGTATTCTCTCTTCTTTTTCTGATCATCCCACACAGCTACCAACTGCTTGAAAGGGGATATCCAAGCCACTCCAGAAAATGTCTGTTAAAAATCCATTTGACACTCATTTACTGCTGACCACGTTTGGTCTAAAAACATTAAGAAACTATTTCACCCCTCTTGGCATTTATTGGACTACATGGAGGTATTTTTTCAGACTTTACTTGTTGTTTTTATTTAAAGCCAGACTGTATTTTTTTAGTTGCCCAGAGGATTTCATGCATGGGCTACTCTATAAATAAGACTTATTATTCCCCAATGACAAATGCAGTTTCTTTCTCAGAAGTTCCATAATTGCTCATATGGTATAAACAGGAGTTTACTGATAGAGCTAAGTTTCACAATTAAACTGGAGACACTTCCTGCTATAAGAAGGATAGGTAACCAGCTTTTTAATCACCTTTTAATTGCTGAAGGCAAGAAATCTTCTGCCCATGAGTTACAGCTCATGGGCAGAAGATAGTGAGATGGGATGACATCAGTCACCAACTGTGATTCTCTGTGGTTCCCTAGAGAAAAAAATTCGTTTCTTCAATCCAATTTATAGCTTGGAGGAGGTAGGAGAAGCCATAAAATCTACCAGGCTAGGATAACAGGCTGGCACTGTTATCCTAATCTCAGTAAGGCCAAGGACTGTACAAGCAGCTGAAATTCCCTGTGGTGTTCAAGACGAGGCAGGAGAAATCTGCAGGACAACCTCTGCAGCATGGACAACACCGTCTGTTTCTGGGAAGGAAAATACAGGATTTTTATCTTCAGGGCTCTTTGTCTGCACTTTTTGTGAGAAATAAATTAACCCCATGTACATAGAACAAATGTACATATATTACAGGGCTCCTTTCATGAATAAAGGATGCCAGGTCACCTAACCTCCATCCAAATGAGTGGCACAGGAAGGGAGAGAGGAGAAGTGAAGGTAATTTGATGTTACAGCAGGGAGGAGACAGAGGTTTATGCATAGCTGAATCATCCTACAACCTGACCTGCCAGAAAACAGCAAATACCACAAAAATCACGTGATTTTCATCAATCTGTCTCCTGCTAGGGCTCTAGCACTGCTGGAATGTTGTCTAGCTGGATCTCGGAGACAGTTTGCAGGGGTGGCATTCCCTCTTGGCACAGCCCCTTCCAGCACTGACCTCGTTGCAAGGCTGAACCTCAGTGGAAAGGAAAGGAAAGGAAAGGAAAGGAAAGGAAAGGAAAGGAAAGGAAAGGAAAGGAAAGGAAAGGAAAGGA
>VZUI01024905.1:0-110229 GCA_013401135.1 Cettia cetti | reverse complement strand
GGTTTTAACAGCTGGGCCATTATCAGAAAGCATCCACGCCCCTCCCCCCGTAGTTACAAGAGACAAAAAAAAACCAAAAAAACCAACCTACATTTCCCAAACTGCTTTCAACAGATGAAATAGAATACACATTTTTTTTTTGGTTCCATAACCCAAGACAACCAGTGAAAAACAATTTGGACTCAAGTGAAAGAAAGGGTAAAAAACGACAGTAGGAAGCCATTATAGGACAGTGGGGGAGGATGAAAGAGCAGAACAGGAAATGTTTATGTAGATAAAAGAAGCCTGCAAAATGGCTACAACAGGAATTGTAGGAATTTCAATCTTCCTGTCACTGAGGGGAATTGTAATTAGGAAATATCAATAAGTGTGAAAATCTGAAGACTAACATAGCTCTGAATTGTCTTTAGAAAGTTTGTGAACATGCTCTACATATAGAAGCAACAACCTCAGAAAGCTCACATCCTGGCTTTTATCTCCAAATCCAAAATAGTGCAGATCTGAAAGAATCAGTTTATTGACCTCCTGGGTTATACTACTTGCTCTATTTTCTCAGGCCTTCTGCAGATGGCTGGGGGCTGGTATATTCACAGAGGATGTAGTTCATTTAACTTCTGGGGATTGACTCTTGTCATGTTTGTGGGGGTGTGAACTATAAATTGTTGGGAAGACAACTTTGCAAGCTATGAGATGGTAAAGTGGCTATATGTTTTTACTACCTGAGTTATTCTTAATTAAAGTTGGTATAAAAGGCAATTTCTGGAAATCTTGTAATTTCTGAAAATCACAGTATACACTAAAAAAGTTTAGTTAAATTTGTATTTTAAAAAATAATGTGCAAAATCCATTCTTCTGCCAGCAGTACCATATTGATTTCTGTGAGGTTTAAATTCTCTGCTACAGAAGTGTGTTCAAGATTGGGAGGCATTGGCAAAGCTGCTTTGTGCTGCAGTTGTAAGACAGAGCAGTTAAGTGAAAATTACTTGACATTACTCAGGTGATGTTAAAGCATCTGGTAGTATTTGTCTTCTGTCCATCCCAAGCTTTTTTGCTTGTCTTCTGCTCAGGTTCTTTGTGTCTGCTGCACCACTGCAAGCTTTCTTTTGCCCAGTGTTTACACCTGGTACTTCCAGCTGACATTCAAATGCCCTTGATGCTTGCCTCATACAAGTTTGTTCTGCCATGTAGCCAGCATAAAAAAGGTGGCAGTGCCCTCTGATACTGGACTTCAAGAGACTCAAGGAACATCGTCTCATACTAACGGGACTGCACAGAAAATAAGAAGAGTTGTAAGAGTAACCACCAAATATTTATGAGAAGTAATTCAAATCATCTTCTTTTGAGAAGCTGAAGCTCTGAAAATTATTGCACTAAACTCAATTTTTGCAAAGATTCGTCTGAACAAGCATCTGGTATGTTCCAATTCATAGCACATATGTTTGCCATTGTATCATTCTGCACAACAATAATCACTTTAGTATTTAGCTCTGACTTAATTCAGTATTGCTACTATAACACAGAATCTTCCTTGACATCTGCAAAAAAGGATAACATAATTTCACAGTATTTTATTTTTTTCTGGCCTTTATTTGCTCTGGTGAAAGATGATCTAGCTTGATATTTCTCAAGACATAACTGTTGTGTCTGGAGTCATCCTTGTTTGTGTAACAGGGATAGCACTTGTGAGACTTGCAGGGGATTAAAATGAGCATTTATTTTTTAATGTGATTATAATATGATTCACTAAGGTTTTGATGAAACTGTGGCGGAAAGTGCATAGTTAATTCTACTTTTCTCTAGCTCCATGTGCATTCTGGCCTCCAAAAGTTGCACAGAGAGTTTTTGAAGAGCAAACTAATCAAACCTTTTCATAGGAAATTTTTGCCAGCAGCCTGCATAAATGCCTGCTTTATTTTAATGAGTACTTTCAGTAGTATCACACAACTGTTTTCATAATCTTAAAATTCCTATTTAAAGAGCTCTGACAATCAAGCCAATTATGCTCCCATGGACCAATTTTTAGTTATCTTTGGTCAGCTTCCACTAAAAACATATTTGTGTCCCCTTGCTGTCAGCTGAAATATTTTTTTGGAAATCAGTATTATTTATCACACTAATTACCCTTTAACTTGCTTTTGCTTATTTTTACAAATTTTCTTTTTTTCCCTCTACTAGATTATTTGTTTTTTTAAGGCTTACTACTTATTGTTTCTGCTGACCTTTGGATCCTTGAGCCTACAAGGCTCTGGGATATTTTTTCCTATTTAAAATACAAAAAGGAACATTTTAGTTTCCTTTTCTTTCTTTTTTTTCCCAAATATTTTCTGCCAGTAATTCCCTTTCTAATTGATTTAGTTTCCCCAACTCATAGAAATTCACGTTAAAATAGGAGCAGAAGAGATTCTTTTGGCAGCCTGCCTGCTGAACTCTAGAAATGCCATTTCACATAGCCCATGCTTAGGATGGTTGAGTGAGCTCCAGAGAATATAGCTGGGAAGAAAAACCTGTGGACTGAAGCCTGTTAATCTGAGGAGAGGGGAAGGTATCCTGTAAAGTGCTTCATCCTGATCATCACATGTCTGTTTTATTCTGAGCGCTGAATGCTGGCCAAGTAATTCTTTCTCTTCACTGCTTCATTAGTTGGTCACTGTGAGAACTCAGCCAGCAGGCACTAGTGGTGCCCATGAATTTTGTGACACTGACACCCATTTATTAATAAGCACATTAAGATATGGCACACAACCATACACTTATTAGATAGCAATGACTTTAGACCTGTGCTTACCTGAGCATCCTTAAGGACAGGAATCTGGCGGGGAAAGGATGGCTCTGTTGTCACTTCATGATCATCTTCCAAGCAAGAAAATCCTAATTATATAACTGGGAAGTCCTAAAAGCATTTTGGTCCTTCATAAATGAAATTAAACTGCCAGTTTACACTCAATCTTTGCATAGAAAACATTAAAATTCACAGCAGATTTCCAGACGTCTGCTTCCCAACTGTTTTTAAAATCTAGGTCATTATATATATAGGTGGCATCAGATAAGTCTCCATGGAAGTCTCAGAATATTTTAAACAGCAAAATGGGTCAGCCTTCTTTAAAGCTTGTAACCATCTAACACAAGTTTTCGTATGTGTACAGTCCAAGAAAGGTTAAATATCTCCCTTGACCCCTCACTGAATATGGATTTTTAATGTTCCATGTTCTCATAGCTCTGTAATGCAGGATTTTCTAGATAAATTCCTCTGCTCTTTCAGTCTGTGTGATGTTTTTTGCCATCCAGTAAAAAATCTATGGCAAAATAAATCCTGTCTTGTTCCAGACCTTGGTCATTCATTTCCACATGCTGTGCAGTCATTCCTTTACTGCAGGTATTTTCCACAAATTGAAAATTTGTTTCTTTGATTTTTTGATTATTATTGTCCTAATTATGTTGCTCCAGACAGGGACTGAAACACCAAAAGGTGCTATGCTCCCTGTGTGCAATTTTACACATGCTTGCAAACAATTTTCAAACTAGCAGGCAACACACATTACTTTAAGGAGTGCAGAGCAGAAGTGTGGGGTTGTGTAGTGCTGGAGAGGGCTATTAGATGGATGCTGCTGGGAAGTAACAAGGGGACAGATGGGAAGAGATGGTCACCAAGGCTGACAGTACCATCATCAGCACAAAGAACATCAGACCCATGCAGTTCCAGTGCAGAAGGATGATGAGTGAGTAAGACTGCTGGGTGAGAAAAGCAGTCAATGCTCTGACTTGGGCGTTCCAGAGGTAGAAGGTACTTTACTTGTGAAGCAAAATGTTGGGGATCCTGCGATCACTGACAATAGATGTGTCAGCTTGGGAACCTTTATCCTGGTACCCTTGTCCTGGATCAGGTTCACTGCTTAGGGCCATGCTCCAGTTACAGACAGGTCATGTTTCCACAGGAATAGAGCCATAGGGGTCCCTAACAGCCCAAAGACAGAACTACAAGCCAAAAACCTGACACATTTTCCCACTGCCGGCCTGAGTGCCTGAGAAACCAGCTGAAAGCCAGCGTGAGAAGGTCCTCACTTGCCTGAGTGAAATGCATAACATTTGGCAGCTCTACAGGCTATTGAAACCCATGAAAACATTCCCAGTGCTTCCAGAGGACTGCAGATCCTGCCTCCAGGACCTGCTTTCCTTGCTCCAGGAACACAGATAATATTACCACCTTCTGAACATTAATCCACTTGCATCTGAAAGTGTTTACTATTTTTTCCTGAACTTTTTACATCTGCTCCTAGTTTTGATGTATCTTCCCACAACTGCCAAAGAATAAACTTGTCTCTTTCTTTATTTCTTTCCATTGTAGCCAATATAATCTCCTTGTGCCCATTGCAAATTCTGCCACCACGGAGCTCTTCTGGCATCATGCTGGCTTGTGTTTTTAGGACAGAGGGGAACAGGGTTTTGTGTGGTCATTTAATGCATGAGAAAACTCATTAATAGATTTTCTGGGTAACTGAAATGTTGTTTTTATCTGCAGAATAGAAGGAGCCTAACACTGCAAGCTTCCTCCTGATGTCCTGGCAGTCTCCTGCAAATCCAATTTGGTGTGACTGTTTCTTTGGAAAGGAAGACTAGCTTGAACTCTGTCCTTTTTTATTTTCTCTGCTGGGGCTAATCAATGAAGCAATTGTAATTTTTTGGTGATGTGAGTGTTGCCATGTTTTAAGCCGACAGGAAGCTGTCACTTGTACAACTGCTAGGCCACAAGGTGAGAATGAGAAGGAACCAGGACAGTGACTATGAATGCACAACTGAAGAAACTCACAGTCCACTTCTAAACAGTTGAAATAACCAGTTCCTTCACTGTGGGGCATTTGTAACCTGTTGCTGTGAAATTATGGTGATGTCAAGAGCATATAATTACTTAAGCTAAGCTGTATGAAACAGCAATGCATTCAGTTCAACCCGAGAGTTACAAAGATTTTGTGCAACTAATAGACAGCTTAAAAAAATAAATAGAAGGACAATATTGTGTGCAAATTGAACCATTTGGAAACAACAAAGTGAAAAGGTCTGTGTGCACTGTCAGTTGCTCCTTGTATCCCTGGGGAAGGGCGCTCTCCTCCTTGGCCATGGCAATGCAGTGTTGTTCCCTGAAGGTGGCTAGAAGCAACAGAGCCATCTACTGACTGACAAGGTTAACCACAGCATCTTTTGTGCTTCTATTTGACTTGCCATTTCCATCCTAAAATTGTGGCTTGAGAAGAACTGGTTTTCAGCAGAAGCTAATTACTGAAGCACACAGTTAATAGCTGATTAGCAAGTTGCTGAGTCTCTCTATTACTCATTGCTTTGACATCTGGTTAGGTACCTGTGTGAATAAGCATGTGCCATGTTTTCCCAAGCATGAGGTGGCATCACATCTCGTGGTTGAGAAGGAATGTTGGTGTTTGCCGAACACGGATTACTTTGTAGAAGGCAGAGAAACACGCTGGATATCAACACAATGTTATTGGAGCAACCTGGCAAAATAATGGGATGGGAATCTTTGACATGGGAATTTTTCACTTAGGAATTATTGAGGATCTTTAATTGTGTTTAGGAGCTGTTTGTAGGCTGTGTCCTGATGCAGGTGTTTGAAAACGGAGCCTGACATGCTCCCTGTGTGCTTTGTGATCTCAGGGCTCGCATGTCCTAGGCATATGGAGTCTTGCAGGAAGTCCAGGTCTTAGCAGAGACTCTCATTAAAGCAAACAAACAAAGAACCTTTCAAGTTCATGCAACTTATAATGACAGATGTGAAAACTGAGTGGAAGTGCATGAACTATTGATTTTAAAAACCATTTGTGTTATGGTAGCACCTAGATCCCGGATAGATGTCAAGAAGCTCCCTCTTATCAACCTTCTGTTGGTTAATAATCATAAGGTTCAGCAGGAACAATGTCTGTGCCAGCAAACTGGGAAAATACCTGGCATACGTGCTGCATAAGTAGCAGGCTGAGCAGTCCAAGAGGCACTCAGGAAAATGCAGTCAAACAGCAGGCTGTCCATATAAGAAGTCTAGCATTGTTATGAAATGAGTGTAGGGATCAAGACTGGCCAGAGCAACTGACTCTGCCCAAGTGCCCTCATGACAGCTTGTAGAACCTGGTCTTCACAAATGGTGCATGAAGTCCCATGATCCCCCTTGGGTTTAGGAGGAGCTGTGTAACCTGCAGTGCTGCTGAGGAAGCTCTAAGTGCTCTGTTAGGCAGAAGGCTGATTACATACACACATAGGATTCTTTGCTAGAACTGGAGCATCCAGATTTACACGGCTAAGACTTCTCTTTGAAGTGTCACTATGAGGAAATTGCATCTTTCTTCCTCTTGCAACCACATCAGCGTGGCTTGAATTAAATTATAACAAAGTTTAATCCCTACTGCTTACACAATCTATAGGCTGAATTTACCCTTCGCAATTTTTAATCAAAACAAAAACCAAGGCATCAAGAACTGCAGGCAAAATACTCCTCCTAGGTTCTATTTCATTGTATCTTACAGGGACTTGACTATAGATTCTCAGAACACAGTGTAAAGCTCCACATACATATATGAGCAACGAGCTTTTGAGACTTTAAACTGAGACTCAAGACTCTTATGATATTCAAGAACTTGTAAAATCTTTCTTTAAATAAGAGTGTGATGTTTAGTGCACAGAGATAAATGTTATTATAAAATCTTTTAGCTGCAAGAACAGCATTTCAGACTGAGAAGGTTAAATTTTTCAGAGTACAGATGTCAGGATGACACCTAAAAAGACAAACAAGAATAGAAAAGTGTTTGGAAACAAAATATTTGGAAGCAAAATCTAAACCAGCTTGTTTCCACACAAAAATATATGAGTGTCATCAAAACAGACATGAGACAATGGCTCAGACATAACAAATTATAAGTATACAAAATATGTGGATTTCCAGGACAACTGGACTTGTTTCTGTAAATACCTATGCACTGAAATGGATGCATGAAGTTTCCTGGGACTGCTCATGAGTAAAGTTATTACAGTCTGTAAGTCTCCAGTCATGTGTAGTGACATCTGCAAACCTGTAAGACTGGAACTTCAAAAATGATTAATTGTTCTGAAGAATAATGGTTTCTTTTCTATGGACTGGACAAAACTGAGTAAGCATTTGATCATTTTTGTTATAAATAACAATAATGCATATAAATACAAGAATGAGGGAAGATAGGTATTTTATAATCGTTAGACTGGCAGTTTTAAAAGGTTTTCCTCTGCCCCTTCACAAAGGCACATGCTCAGCATTTCTCGCTCTCCCACCAATTAATGAATGACTTGTGTGGCTATTTTCACCTGTGTAGCGCTGACACAGAGTGTATGGCACAGGGGGAGAGAGAAATCCCGAGGGCATTGCTGCGAGGCATGCTGCCGGGAGGTAATGCCTACACCAGAGTTGGAAGCAGGGAGGAGCTGCCTTGCTAATTCCAAGCATTTTCATCGTTGAGCCCGCCATGCCTTATTTTCATCCAGGCAACTCCGCCGTTACCAGGCTCCTACTTCTATTCCTTGTCCCACGGGTGCAACTGAAAGAAGATGCTGGGCCACGCCATGCACGAAGCGAGGTGAGGAAGGCTTGGAACCGGCAGTGTGCACCTCTCTGCCCTTGTAAATTCCCTTGTGATTAAAATCCTTGTAAATTCCCGGGAGCTGGGGAGGCGCTCCGTGACAGACCGCCCTGTAGGAGGAGCAATCCCTTTTTTCACGAAAAGCTGGGTATTCACCTACATATCTTAATTCTTTCCATGCATGTCATTTCTTGCTCTCACACCCTAAATTTTGTTGACACAGAAAACCAGGAATTTGGTCTTACGTCTGGGGTTTCTGGATAGCTAGCAACCTGAGTGGATGTGCAGTAGTGCAGATCAAGTTATGTCTGTCCTGATAACTGGCCAGCACACATACAAAGATCAACTGTACTTGAAGTGAGGATCTTCTCCTTTGAGCATGAAAAATTCAGGCTACCATCAAGTCTCTTGGATTTTTTTTTTCTTAGGTTTTTAGCCCTGAACACACACAAAGAAAAAAATAAGACTACAGGAAGGAGTGATCTTTTCAGTGACAGTAAATTTTACATTGCCATTGATTCAGATGAGTCCATTACTGTTTCCTGGAGGTGAAAGGGATGATATTCTTATTGGCAATGCTTCAACATAGCTTGTATGCTGTGGAGAATGAAACAGGCACCTTTTTGGTCTGCACTTGGTCTATTCGGGGACAAGTTACTCCTTTCCTACCATGAACTATGCCCTTCCCTAATCTAATACTTCCTGACACTGCCCTCAAAACTAGGGCTAGGGAGTATCTTTAGATAGCAAGTTCCATAGACTAATTATATGCTGTTGTAAAAAGAACTATGAAAAAAAGTGTCACACTTTGTTTCTTCTTATTTCAATTAAGTATCGCTTTGTTCTCAAATTATGAGAGATCCTTTCGTGTTTATTGCTTCTATGGCTATGGACCCAGAACTGTGGGGCAGCATGGGCTGTGCCATGATGCACAAAGAAGCCCCAGTTCCTGCAGACAGTTATGTACCTCACATGTTTCATACATGTCCGTACAGCACAACCAGCTCGTTGCTGGTCTTCAGCCTGGCACTGTGGAGCGTAGTCCCTGCTTCAGAGAGCTTATAAATCTCACGAGGAAGTCCAGCAAGTAGCAGAAAACAAGGAAACATTTAGAGTGAGGAACACTTTTTCAGGTCTCAGTGTCATTTTATGATATGCTACCCTATCAGTGTCTTTGTGGGAGCTGACTGCAGTTTCTCTCATGTGGGCAGACTGATTGGTCTCTTAATGGGGTGTCACATGAGTAAAGAATGCTACTGATGGAAGCAGAAGCTGGATCACGGCACTGATCTCATCAGTAGCCTCTTGTGGGCACTAAGGTCAGAGGCTTTTTGAAAGTTAAAAATCAATTGTATCAGTTGACTTTCCTGTATTTACTGCTTTGCAAGAGATCTTTCTTTGTAGAAATGCTGATTTGTCTCCAATTTTTCTTTGTAATGTCTTAGAATTATTTGAAATTTAAAAAGACAAGGAATTTGCTAAATAGAAATTGTATTTTTTACAAGGACAAATGTTCTTCTAAAAAAACCCCATGATAATAGCCAGTTTTGAACAATTTCCCATGGCCATTTTAGCAATGTTTTAAACAAAGTATTTGAAATAATTTTTGTTTAAAATGGATGACAAGTTACTGAGAATACAGGTCTAATTTGAACCCTTAGGAATAATTAATAATTATAATTAATAATTAATAGCATACAAAAAAATTCAATTAAAACCCAAGTCAAAAGCCATTCTATACAAACTCAGTCCATCTGAGATCAAATCAGAGATCTGATCTGACACTATGTAACACAGAGTTCTTTTATACTGCAGTTTTACAGGATAAAGAAGGGTCCATTCAAGTCCTGTTCCAGAAAGCTAGTGCTTATCTAAAACTTTTCCATCTCTGCAGCTGTTTAACTGGCATATTTACTGTTAGATTTTCCTTGAAAACAGTAAAATACTAGGACATTTTTTTACCTATCTCTTTTGGAGTACCTGATATATAAGAAGGAAAATGTACCTGACATATAAGAAGGTAACTGCTACTCCTCTTCGGTGATAGAGAAGCCACCAGGACAAAAATGTTTGCAGGTCAATTGTGTTTTCATTTAACCAATTCAAGAAGTTAGGGCTCAGATATGTGTCTCCAACTGGATCACCACAATGCTAGTAGCATTGCACACAGTAAAAAGTGTGTTCAGGAATTGCCAGTAAAGCCATCTTCACACCCTTATTATAAACCAGATCTTGGTCTTGTAGGACTTTATTCCAACAGTCACTGTTGAAACTGCACAGCCCAGCTGAATGCATTAGAAACCCATTTCCATGTTGTCAAATGTTCACCAGCCACTCCTTGCAGACTTGTGGGCCTTAAACTGTCTCGTTCTTTGATTGATTTGCAAGTGAAAACAGTAATTTTGTATTTCCCTCTCAGTCTGCTCCATTTGAATTCTCTGGTGGCAAAAAAGGAGAAAGACTATTAGCTTTCTTATCAGTGAATACTGTTTGTAAAGTCTCTCCCTCGCGCTCTCTCTCTCTCTCTCTCTCTCTCTTAATAGCCCTATAGTTCTTGCAGCCTTCAAGTAATATCTGACTGCTACCCCTTGTGACATTTGATGGAAATTGGCCACTGAGTTGAAAGGTTAGAGGGAGGATCAACTGGTACATATAGAAAACATGAGCATATAAGTCCTGACAAAAAACCTGAGAAGCCCATTATTGTATTTAAAAACATATGCATTTCAGCTTGTTTGCTTACAGAAAGATCAGAAATATCACTGACAAATTGCATACTTCTTGTCAAAAGATGCAGTCAAACCTGTTTGTCAGTGTTGTTAATACGGCAACAAAAAAGGCTTACAGAGACATTTTTCCTGACAGAAATCCATTATGGAAATTCTTATAGTACTGTTGGGAATTGCAGTATTTCTAGTACTGAGGAAATGATACACACTTCCACAGTGAGAAAACCCATGTGAGCATGACCTTTCCCTTAGTTTTCTTAAGGAATAAACCACTCTGGCTGCATGTATACAACTGAAGAGAGCACAAACAGCCCAAACCCACACTTTCTTCCCCGTCAATCAAGTTTTCCAAATCATGCACTGAAATGTAAATTCTGTGATTTATAAGAAAAAGTCTTGGCAAGGACTGAAATACTGATTTTCTCAAAGTCATTTGTACAGGAGAAGGAATGTGGGAATCCTTGTGATTGTTTCATGGTAAGGCAGAGTTTTTAAAAAGTCTTGGAGAAAACTGATGTGTCTGAGCATAGAGATTCTCAAGTTCTTTCTGGTTGTCATCCCACATACAGGTCAGACATTTCACATGACCCCTGCTATTAGTATAAATAACAGAAGAGGCTGAATTTGTTAGTTGCAACTCAGCTTGTAACTCAGCTTGCAACTGCTGTGATTTTACTTCATGTTACAATGCCTAAGCTCTGTCCTGCCGGCTTCTGCAGAGGAATGAAAGAAAGAAATAGTCCAAGTTTTTAGACTGTATG
This sequence comes from Cettia cetti, assembly GCA_013401135.1. Lineage (NCBI taxonomy): Eukaryota > Metazoa > Chordata > Aves > Passeriformes > Sylviidae > Cettia > Cettia cetti. The sequence continues at coordinate 99,135 of VZUI01024905.1, read as the reverse complement.
CTACCTTATCAGGAGATTAATAAATTAATAAAAATAATGGAGAAACAGAAATCGTATTTTACTGTCAATAACTTGAGATTTTGATGTATTGCAGCGTGATAAATGGATATCAGCATGGACTAGAATCACAGAATCAGAGAACATCCTGAATTGGAAGAATCCTCAAGGATTATCGAGTCCAAGTCCTGGCCCTGCACAGGACACCCCAAGAGTCACACCATGTGCCTGAGAGCATTGTCCAGATGCTTTTTGAGCTCTGTCGGGCTTGGTGCTGTGACCACTTCCCTGGAGAGCCTGTTCCAGTGCCCAGCCACTCTCTGGTGGTTGCCCAACCTAAACGTCCCCCTAGCACAGCTTCATGTTGTTCCTTCAGGCCTTGTCACTGGTCACTACAGGGAAGAGATCAGTGCCTGTCCCTCTGCTTCCCCTTGTGAAGAAGCTGTGAGGGCTCCTCTCGGTCTCCTCCAGGCTGAACAAGACAAGAGATCTCAGCCGCTCTCTGTATGAATTCCCCCTCCAGACCAGTCACCATCTTCATGGCCCCCTTTGGATACTCGCTAGTAATTTAATCACACATGTATCTTCTGTGTCTTAGGAGTCTGGGGATGCAGGACCTCATAGGCTATGAATTTTCCTGTGGATAGGCTAGTGGCTGTATAAGAAGGTCCAACTGTCAAGTCAGGTACCTGTTTTAGACATTTCAAGAGTCAGAAGATGATCCCTCAGTCTTTTATAACATTTTAATGCATGAATTCCTTCACAAAAAAGAAAAGTTTTGGCATTCTTAAAGATTTGGCACAATTTTTCCTCTGAAATACAGAGATGCCACAGATGATACAGATATGCAAAAAGATAACTGTGGATGTGTCAAGGTATGTCAAGCCAGACAAGTATTAAGAATAATAACATAATTTCTTGCATGTTAAAATATCAAATGGACTCTTGGTTTGATATGGTACCTCACAATGTATATCCGTAAAACATTTATGCCCCCATGGCAGGGGTTTGGAATGATCTTTAAGGTTCCTTCCAACTCAAATAATTCTATAATTCGATGAGTCTGATTTTCTGGAGCATCAATTAATGCTGAACCATTTTTACAAGGTTTTAAGTTTTAGTCCTAAGATGAGATTGTTGGAAGTGTCATGCTGCCCCCCGAGGGCCTGTGTACAGTGCAGGGATCTGCTCACAGAGCTGGCACATCATTCAGATACTAAAATGCAACCACAGAAGACATCTTACTGTTCTCAGGTTCTAACTCAGGAGATTTCTCAGTCATCCCAAGTCTGAAATTCTGTATAGTAGCTAAAATTGAATTGAAAAGATGCGCTGCAGAAAGACTGTGTATTTACAGACCACCAAATTGTCAAGCAATAAAATTGCAACCTGAATGAACACTACTATGGATTATTTGCCTTGTTTTTTGCATATTAATCCTTCCAAGTGCTCATGATCAGCTAGCTGATCCATTTTGGTGCATTGCCTTATGTACAAATATTTGCCAAGTATTCGTAAATTCAAGTTTATTTTTGGAAATTCACAGGAATTCCAAGTAACATGCTCTGGTAGTGACAGAATGTTCAAAATTTCAAGAGCAAACAATTGTTCTTATGTAACAAGGGAGGGAACTGGGAAGCTGGTATGAGCATGTCAAATGTTGTAGCTGAAGGTGCTATCAAGTACCAGTTGTCCACGTTTACAATTTGATAAGCCATCTCAAAGACAACAGGTGCTGTGGGAACACATCTGAGGTCTCATGCTCCATCTCAAACATGAGGTTTGCAAAGGTGTGGTTGTAGAGAAATGTAATTAGGAGTCAACAAACATAAAAATAAGGACTGTTTCCTCTGCTTTTGCAAATTCTAACATTAGTTGTCTGCATCCGTGTTTTATTTAAACAGGAGAATTAGGTCCTAGGGGCTAATGATATTCCTGCAGGCTTTTCTTTTTATCTTTCCCCTCAGAAGCTGGAGTTCCTAATGGTCCTCTCTTCATTAGCAAACTTCTTCATGCTTCACTCCAGCTTAATTAAAGGTCTGATTCTTTGGCATTAAAGGGACACTATCTACTGGAAAAATCAAACCTGTCTGAAACTCTTGAGCCTTCTGTAGCTACATACAGTGTTTGATGACAGAAGAGAATAGAAGGAAACATTGTTTGCTTGTTCAACAGAAAATTTGGGTTTTTATAAGCATTTTTAAATTTTTGTCAAGTTAATGAGGCCAACTTTTATTGTAGAGATTTAGTAGATGTATCATGAACTGAACTGTTCCCTTATTCATTGTCATTTTATCCATCCACCTTGATGGTTATCCTTTAAAGTATTTTCTTCCCTGCAACTGAAAGACCGCATTGATTATTAAAAGTTTGCAGTGCTAATGTGGAAATTCAGAAACTTATTTTATCGTTTTAGACAGAATTCTTGAGAAACATAAGGGGCCCATATTGACACAAGTGTTATTGAATATCTCCATTAATGATATAAACAAAAGCACTGGGTGCACTCTCAGCAAATGTGCAGATGACACCAAGCTGGATGATGCCAGGACGCCATCCAGAGGGATCTGGACAAGTTCAAGAAGTCGGCCCATGGGAATCTAGTGAGACTTAATAAGACCAAGTGCAAGGTGCCATACGTGTGTTGGGGCAGCCCTTGGTATCCACACAGGCCAGGGGAATAACAGATTAACAGCCTGGGGGAGAAGAACTTTGGGGTGCTGGTGGATGAGAGGCTGGAGATCACCCAGGAAAGTGCACTGGCTGCCCAGAAAGCCAAACGTATTCTGGGCTGCATCCAAAGCAGTGTGACCAGCAGGGTGAGGGAAGGGATTTTGCCCCTCTGCTCTGCTCAGACCCCACCTGCAGTGCTGCATCCAGCTCTGGGGTCCCAGCACAGGCAGGACATGGATCTGTTGGAGCGAGTCCAGAGGAGGCCAACAAGGCAATCGGAGGGATGGAGCAGCTCTCCCAGAAAAAAGGCTGATATGGGATTTGTTCAGCATGGAGAAGACTCTGGGGTCACCAATTGCAGCCTTCCAGTACCTGAAGGGAACCTACAAGAAGAATGGAGAGGGACTATTTACAAGGGCATGTAGTGACTGTACAAGGGGGAATGGATTCAAACCAAAAGAGTAGGTTTAGATTAAATACACGAGGAAGAAATTCTTTACTGTGAAGGTGGTGAGGCAGTGGCACAGGTTTCCCAGGAAAGCTGTGGATGCCACATACTGGGTACTGCTCAAGGCCAGGCTGGATGGGGCTCTGAGCAACCTGGTCCTACTGCCAGATGTCCCTGCCCTTGGCAAGGGGACTGGAACCAGATGAACTTAAGATCCCTTCCAAGCCAAACTATTCCGTGATTTTGTGATCATTTGTCCATCAGTGGCCTCCAATCTGGTTATAAAATAGTACTTCCTGACCTCACAAGGGTATTTGGGATAACTACCCTGCAGCATTCCCACGCAACGGTGACGGAGACAAGACACACCAGCAGCAAAGCTGTAATTCCCATGCTGAGAAGCATTACAGCTTTTCACTCGCTGAGACCTTATTGTGAATGAGCCCAGCGACCCGAGCAGCCGGCGAACACCCACCCCGGGCAGCGCGGCCGGGGCGGCACGGCCCAGCACGGCCCAGCCCTCGCCCGCCATTGCGGCCCACCCGGCCCGCGGGCGCCCCCCGGTGCCACTCGGCGGGAGCGGCGCGGGGCGGGGGCAGCGGCGGCGCCGCTTCCGGCCTCCATTTTACGCGGCGGAGCGGCCGGAGGCTGAGGCGGTGTCGCGGGTGGAGGGGTTCGGCCCGGTCCGGGCGGGTGCGTTCTGGGTGCCGCGTTGTTCCTTCTCCCTTCGCTCCCGCGGGCGTGGGGGGCGAGGGTGTGATCCCCTGTGGCTGCGGTTCCCGGAACGCCAGCACGGGGATGGGCTCCCCCAGCTCCCCCGGGAAGTTCGGCCTCGGCCGCTGAACCCGCCCGGAGCACCTCCAAGGTTCGAGCGGCGTCGTCTCCCCGGGGAGGAGGAGAGCGGGGCAGGGCCGACCGGCCCCGCGGGCAGCATGGAGCAGAGCATGGTGGAGCACCCGGTGACCCTCATCATCAAGGCCCCCAACCAGAAATACACCGACCAGACCATCAGCTGCTTTCTGGAGTGGACTGTGGGCAAGCTGAAGTCCCACCTCTCCAAGGTGTACCCCAGTAAGCCGGTGAGTTGTTGGCCAGCCCTTTTCCCTCTCCTTGTCGGTAAGGCTGGGCACTGCGGCGACTTGGGGACAGGCGATCAAGACTTCCCTTAAACGTTGTTAAATAAACAAGTGCCCTGCTGCCGAAGAGTGACCTGCGTGAAGGCGATGGCCGTCCCTCTGCTTTTAGGGAAGTTGGCAGTATAACAAACATGAAGCTGCTCTTGTACATCGTGTGAGAAGATCGCAGTGTAGCATCCTGAAAGGCTGTATCGCTAATGATGCTTACTAATGCTTCACTTATCTTTTTTTTGGGAACTGAGATTTTAGGTATCGGAGTTAACTGAATTTGAGACTAATTTTTGTAAATCTAGGACTCCTGGTTAAGGGTTTTGTCTGTTCTCAACTATAAGTGATATACTTAAGGAAGGTTAATATGATCTAGGGAATTCACTGAGGTGTGGAGCAGATAGGTGTTTATTCATAATATTATTTGAAACTATGCAGTTGAACAACTTCCAAAATTATTTCCTCTTTGAAAAGCGATTTTTCTTGAGATTGTGCTGAAAATTCTTCCGTCAGGTGTTAGACAAACTTGTATGACAGCTGTGACTGTATTTTGAAACTTAATACCTATAGCTTTTTTTGTTTCTGAGGGAAGTACAGTTTATGTCTGAATTCCTTTTAAGTTCTAAATGTGACAATTAAAAGCAGCTATGAAAAAAGCATAGGCAGTTGGTGATAATATGTATATGTGTCGAATGGCTGTCACGCAAAACAGTGTATTTAAAATTTTGTTCCAGAGAACCGTATGAGAACTGTAGCAGCATGTGAGGCCTACAACCAGACTTTAGAAAACATCAGAAGGTGGTGGAATTTATATTTTAAATTATTTTTCACCTATTTCAATAGAAGAGTTACTGTCACTGAGTTTTTGATAGAGGAAAGTAAAATAGTAGCTTTGTCTCAAAAAGGGTTTCTGCCTTTTGGAGAAAGAAGAAAAGCAGCCAACAACTTGGGCTGTGTCACAGGTACGTTAACATCTGCTCAACAGTTGTGAGAGTTTGTGGATATAATAATTGCTGTGAGTAAGTCTCTGCTGAAAGAGCCTATCTGCTGTGAAAAACAAAAATATCCTTCCAGCCGATTGCTGCTTCCTCCTCCCCACTAGAGTTTCCTTCAGTGACGTGTTTGTGTTTAAACACTAGTTTTCTTACTTATCCTGTGAACGATCCTGATAAATTGAACTCCTGAAAGGAAAGAACCTTAATGAACAAGATGCTGTACTGTAGGCTTTAAACAGTAGTATAGTGTTAAATTTCAGTGTCCTGAAACATCTTTCTTCTCTTGAAAATAGATTCCTCAACAAGCCTCTCAGTATGGAATGACTAGTTCACCATACCCAAATTCATTCTGGGTTAAGGAATGGGGAGTTTCTTTAATGAGAATTATCTCAGTAATTCCAATTTAATTGGGATTTACTGTGCTTGCAGTTAAACTAATAACTGAACACAGTATTTTTATTTCATAGGACCTTTCAAATTAAAGTAATAACATGGGAGACGATGAAGGTCTTTAATGGGATGGCTCCTATGTATTTTTTGGTTCGATATATTTTTGATGTTGAATGCTACTGCTTTTTTCAAATGTGAGTCCTTTTGCTTTTAAGGAGCTCACCTCCCCCTTCCTTTTTTTTTTTTTTTTTTTTTGTCTTTTTTCCTTTTAAACCAGATCGGTGTTAAAAGCCTGATTTCTCTGTTCCTTCAATGCAATGGGTCCTGGAAATAATTTCTATTACAATGCTATTTTAAGGTGGTGGGAATACACTGGAACACAGATACTGTACAGGCCTTGCAGTGTTCTTGAAGTTAAGGGTATAAAATAGAAATCAGTTGCTGTCACTCCTGTACATAGTATTTCAAGCTTTCTATGTGACTTGAACCTCGTTCTTGTGTGTGCATTTCTCTGTTCCCTCAATATGATAGGTCCTGGTAAATTAGTCAGTAAACTGATGGTAACTGCAAGTGACCTAATTAAATTTACAATTTATTAAGAGTATGTTTTCAGAAAGTGAAGTGGTTAGAATAGGCAAATGAAAAATTAGGTCTTAAGGCAGTGTTGTTTAGTATTTTTCCAGATTAATTTGTGTAAATTACTTGCCTGAATACATACAAATTTGAAATACAGGCAGATTTAAATTGGTTTAGTTATTATTAAAGTTGATATACTTTGCAAAGTAAGTACTTGAATAAGCTAAATAGGTTCAGAAGGGTGTTAAATTAGTTGTGAGTCTTTGCTAAGATTCACATTTATCGTTACTTTTACTCCTGACTGGACCAGTTTTCACAGATGGAGTACTGCAGTTACAATGTCCCTAAATGAAATACTTATGTAGAATAACACAAGGCTGCTGTAAAATCAGCCTGTGCGTCTCAGTCTGGCAGATTCTACCTGCATTAACTGCTGCATTGATTACACCCAAAACAGTCATTTAAAACTGCTATTTCTCATTTCCTGCAGTACCTGTCATCTAGCGTTTGCCTACAGCTCTGACTGGATGTGGTTGTCTGGATTTTTATTTCCTATGGAAGAATGGGAGAGAGGCCTTGTGAACTAAAATAATACCTGTCTGGTAGTTGCAGCTGTACAGCTCACAGATTGCCTGTGTTCCTACAGGATGTTGCTACACTGTCTTAGGTTTGGAGTTTGGTAACGTGCTGGGCACAGCTAGTTTGGACTAAGCATTGCAAAAGAAATCTTGCATGAAAAATGAAGGAAAAAATTCCAGACCAGTAGCTCGGGAGTTTTTAGTTTTGAATTATACATGCCTTTTGGATTTTGATATGCACACTGTCTCCCATCTCCCAACTCTAGGTTCTAGATTTTTTTTCTGATGCCATGTACTTTATTCTGAAAATGGGGCTGCTCTATTTATGTGGTTTGGAGTGTTTTTCCATCACAGTTCAGTGTTTCAGCTAGCAGTGACCATGCTGTTCCTTGAAGCAGGAGGTGTGGTAGTGAAATTTCCTCTGGCAGAGGATGAGTTGAATGCCTTTTCCATTTACTTTGGCATACATGTGAACTATGGTGTTTCCACATTTATTACCTCTTCTTCCACCTGTATCAAAAAACCTCAAACCTGCGTATTTCAGAATTGCAGGCTTTAAACCTGAGAATTGCAAGTGATAGTCCTTTAGTTCTCAGGTAGGTGTTTAATTTGTGAAGGGAGGAGTATGGGGTTTAAGGCTTCATCTTCCCCATTGAAGTCTCTGGCTTAATGTGATTAACAGTGCTCAGCATATGTTTAACCTTTTCTTTTGTGCTTTGGTAGGGAATTGAAACGCATTACTGAAGGCCATGTAGTTAGCTTTGAGGGGCCGTTTGTACCTTGCCAGTTTCACCTCTGTAAAATATTCATATTTAAAAGTTACTTGTATCTTGTGTGAGAAGATACTTTAACGAAAGGGGGTGGAAGAGGGACTGGTTCATGAGGTAGCAAAGAGAACAATTGAAAGTGACCATGTAGAAAGCACCATTAAGAGAGAGACAGGCAAAACAAGGCTTTAGTGTTATGCTGGATGATGATTTAAAGATTTGGACTTGGAGGGTTTTTTGCTGCTGGGCTTCCCTTATTTTAAGTGTTTTTCTGTTCTTATTAATCTCCAGATAATCTGTCTCAGGACCCAGAAACAAGGATTCTTAAGATTTTTCTTCTGACTGCAGTGGTCAATCTAAAGCAACAAGTTTCCAATTTACAGGAAATTGAAGTTTGCTTTAATCTTGATGCTTAAATTCTGATTTTTCTGGCCTTTCCCAAATACAAAATACAAGGTTACATTCTGCTGGCAGCCTGCTACTGCTTGAAGGGAGCATCAAGATGGTATAGCTCAAAAGAAATTACTGACATCAATCAGGCTTTTTTGTTGTTGTTGTTTTAAATGTAAATAGAAATAGTACAGCATTGTTGTTGAATGTATTGCAGTATTTTTATCAATTTGAGCTGCAGATAACTAGTTCCCCGTTATGAGTCATAAAAATACTGTCTGATGCCACTAGTTAAAAATACAGAAAAGTGTGGAAGACTAGAGAAAATTACTCTTAAATAGAAGTGATAAACAGTTCTGCGCAGTATGTGACAGGTTATTTTTTTAAAAAACATGTATTTAATCATGAATGGCTAGTATGGCTTTGGGAAAAAAGTTAAAGCTTCAGATTTCTGAGTACTTACTAGCATTATTTACTTTGAGTATCTGTTTTGTTCTAATGATATGACTTTTTTTCCAGGTTAAAAAAAAAAAAAAGCAAACCCAAACAGTTTAACATTTCAATATTCTGCTAAATTATTTGGGATCTGTAGAAGGCTGTTGTGAGAAAAAAAGTCAAAACTTGTGAAAGCTTTTCCTAATCAGAGATCTGGGGCTCAGTTACTTGTCTTAGTATTAGCATGAACAAGACTGCAGAGTGGGCAGTGGAAGGCTGGGATAGGAAAAGGAGAGGTGTAAGACTTGGTGTTTGCATGATGGGGAAATTCTTCAAATAGTTCATGCTGATAATGCATGTCTGTTCCACTGATGTTAGACTAGATTTCTTCATTTAGCTTTTTTTTTCCTTTCTCTTTTGTTTCACTAAGTAAGCTCCTTGTTTTAGCATAATGGACATCTTACTGTAGATAGGTACCTCAAATAGTTTCTTTTAAAATAATTCTGTTGTTATTTTTATTGTGTGGAATAGTCCACAGTTTCTATCATATGAACAGTATATAATTTGTTAAAAAAAAGAAATAAAATCTTTGTTTACAATACTAGATTATTTTAGACTGTGAAACTGAAAGAATAGGGAAAAGAGTTTACCCAGGTTGGAAGGCTACCTTAAAAAATGCTTTTGCTGCTTCTTCCTTTTTGATGCTTTCCTTCTTGTTTTTTTTCTAATGATGTTGTTTTTGGTTTTGTGGCTTGTTGTTTTGTTTTGGTTTTGGGTTTTTTTTCCTGCAGGGGCCTTGAGGGTGGGGGCAAGGACTACTAACAGAAAGTCCTTGTTGAAAAGACTAAAAGTTGTGCTCTTCTGTGTATCTTAGTTGGCATTCCATTGTTCTGCTAACTTTCTTTGCCCCAGCCACTTCTCCACCTATATTTTCAGAAGATGCCTGGGACCAGGAGCAGGGTAAAGAAAAAATCACTAAAAGACAGGAATTTTTGAATGTGCTTGAAAGTTTTCTTGATGAGCATTTACTGTTAAGTGTTGTTAATTGTTATGGCACTATTGCTGAGTGTTTAATAGTGTAATTCTTTCTCAGAAGTAATTTATGAGTTGGACTCGTGCAGCCTCTGAAATGTTTTTAAGTCTGTCTTTTGGTGATTGGACTTAACATTTGCAGATGAGAAAATTCCTTTTATCTCCAGCTATATACCCAAACAGCAGGAAAAAATCTAAATTCCTTTCTTTGTCCCCATCTCCTAGTCTACAAAGGATCAGAGACTGGTGTATTCTGGCAGACTGCTTCCTGATCATCTCCAGCTGAAAGATGTTCTCAGAAAAGTAAGCTTTATATCAACACCGTACAGTATTTGATCAAAGCCCATTTTTGGGAAGTGGAAACTTAGATATGTATTGTTTAACTTCAGATTTTCATTGTTGTATTGAGAGATGTAGCCATATAATGTTGATATGTATTTGGAAAATGTATTTTCAAGTATGTCTTTTGTGTAGGATTATGATACTTGTGGATTGAGGCATGTTTCCAGTTGGTGGGAGGGCAAATAGGCTAAGCTAAGTCCCAAGCAAGTGCTGTGGAATGATTTGTGTTGAAAGAGACTTTATAGATCTTCGAGTTTCAACCCTCCTGCTCTGAGCAGGGGCACCTTCCACTGGACCAGGTTGCTTAGAGCTCCAGCCTGGCCTTGTTCTTTGGACAGTTACCACTGTCACATAAATGGAATAATACAACATATTTCTGTTGATTTGGGACATCATTGAAATTCTCACAGAGGCTTAAATCCAGAACTTATGTCAAATGTGGCACTTGTGTAAGCAGATAAAGAGTAATGTATTAACTGTGCAGAACCAGAATTCTCAATTCCTGAATAATTTCCTGGGAACACTGTTTGTTGTCTTGGTTTTGATTTGTCAGTTGTTAACTATTCCTGATGATGTTTGAAACTTTGTTGATTCTTGCTCTTGTCATTTCATACTTCCTTTAAATTCTGTTGATTCCTATTGGAACAAATAACTCTATTAGTCTTATTTTGGATTCTTCAGTCGACATTTGGATCCCAATTCTGAATATGCGTGACATCTCATGCAGGAAATCGTGGAATGCATACACGGTTTTCAAACTGGCTCAAAATAGCTTAGATTGATACCAAGTAATAAGGACTTCATTAAGTTAGAAAAGTTCTTAAAAATGTGTAGGACAAGGTTAAAAGAACTTTTGTTTCAATTTTGATGCATTATACTGAGTTGTCTAAATTCTTTGTAGACAGCTCAGGATGAATCAATAGCTGTTATTGGGGAAATACCTTAGGTCCTTGCATAGTTTTTAATCCTATGAAATAGATGTACTCTATAATACAGTAGCTGGCTGTTGGTAAGAATACTTTTTTTGTAATTTATTGAGGTAAAAATTGATCTACAGGCTGCAAGAGTGGTTGGGTCACATTTTAAAACTACCTATGGGGGAAAGTCTTCAAACGTGGATGGTGCTTTAGTGAAAGTGGACAACTGAACTTCAGTATTAAGATGGAGAAACATGCAGAGAAGTCTTGAGTATTGCTTCAGCAGACTAACACTGCTGTTCCTTGATAATCTTTATTCTGAAGTAGATTTTATTAAATAGGATTAAGAAAGATAATGTTTGAAGTTTACTAGAAAACTGAATCTGGGCTATTGCAAACCAGTGTATATGCCCTCTACCACTTAAGTGCAAGGAAATGCTTATAGGACTTATCTCAAAGCTTAGTTTTGTTCACTAAGGATGAAAGGAAATCCAAATTCCTTAAATTCAGTTGGCCTACTTGCAGCACACTGGTTTTAGAAAACAAGATTTCAGACTTTATCTTCTAGAGTAGAAACTAATAAATTTTGTAACTAATGTCTTCTTTACCACAGAGGGGCTGTGCTTGACTTTAAAGCATTGGCATAATGCTTTAATGTCATAATGGCAGTTATGGGCCTTGGGTGTAGTTAAAGAAATTCAGTCAATTTGAAAACACACCAATCTTAAGCACAAAGTTAGAAATTTGTGTTAGAAGAAGAGGAGTTCTTGTGCTAAAGCTTCGGAGAGTTTTTGGAAAAAAGTATGATTCAACTTAAATTCAGTCTCATTCTCTGCCAAAATCTTCCTACTGGATAGTCTATAAATTCCTGATATTATCTGAGGAATGACTAAATCTCTCAGTCTAGCTTTGTGATACTTGCTCATTGGTACTAACCAATGTCATTTCACTGATACAAAATGCCTCGAGGCTGGAAGTTGTGGCACTCTTCTAGCACTGTGGTGTCCAACACATTACTTATGAATAGAAGTATATTACAATAAATTGTCACATTTAATAAAGCTGTATGCTGTAGGCTTACCAGTGGTATGTCGAGTTTCCCTTGCCTTTCCCAGGGGCATAAGTTCTTATCTAGGAAGAAGGTGATTAGTTAGGTTAAAGGCTTTTGACATGGTCAAAGTGCTGATCACCTTTGTTCAGTGCTTTCTGATCCTTGCTATCACTGACTTGTAAGAAATTACGCTTAATGTAGCAGTGAGGCTGTGCTTGGGGTTGGGGGCCAGTACATGGGGAGGAGTTTGAGTGACTGAGTGCATTGGCTATGCCAGCAGTAATGCACAGTGGTGTGTAAAAGCATTTATCTAGTTTTCTCTATTCCTGAAGATCAATCCATAAAAATGGGTAAATGGCTGTTTATAGCACGTTTATATATAGTTTTTAAAACCCCCCTCTAAATGTAGATTTTCTGAATGTCATCTCATGAAAAATATTAGCTTGCCTGCACCATGCTGATTTCAGAAGAGCATAGAGGGGCGTTTTTGTTGCTCCTCTTGTTTAAAATTTAGTTACTGAGGAAGCTTTAGTGTGCAATTTAAATATGCAGCCATAGCTGTTGTGTTGCTATGGCCATGTAAGGGGGTGTTTTAGTTTGGTACAGTGAAGTAGCTTCAGATTGAAGTTACGGCTTCCAGTTTGGGGGTGTGTGGGCCCGATATTACTGAGCCTGAGAATTGCTAGCTCTTCCCTGCCTTGGTTCCCACTCCACGAGGGTCCAAGCCTGGCTAGCAGATCAACCTCAGAGGAAACTGGGGCGAGGACAAAGGCAAAAGACAAAAGGCGCTCTCAGTTCCTCAGGAACAGTCCTGCTCTTTAATGCTGAACCTTCACCATGCGGTCCCGGGAATCCAAAGTGCAAGTTATCGCCTGTGGGCCCAGGCTTTATGCCCTCGGTGGAGGAGGGAGGAGGGGAGAGGATCTGCCGGCCAATGGGGGCAGAGCCCAGGAGAAGTGGACACCAGGTGGTGTCAGATATACAGGTACAGGGTTTCTGGGAAAGTAGGTTTTACAAACATTTCCTGTAAACAAGAACACCCAGTGCAACACAACACTTCCCAAAGGAAACTTTTCAACAGATTTCCTTTTCCCAAACAACTTTGTGTAAAAAACTACCTTTCCTGTAACATTTCCAAGAAAATATTTCTTTCCCATAACAACCTCTCTCCCAGGTGTTGTTTGCTATTTCTGTTACTTCACCAGTGGAGAGAGGTGTCAATCTTATGGACCAATAATGTGCCTTTTTAGCACAGCATGTTATAAAAAGGCTGAATGAATTGTAAATAAAGCTTTCTGATTCTCTTCTGACTGGAGTCAAGCTCTTTATTTCGTGTCCAACTGCGACAGGGGTGAGCATGTTCCTGCAGAATTGGTAGGGTCTTGCTACCTGGCTTCAAGTGGTGGCATGCATTTACTTCTTCACTTTCAAATATTTAGGAGTACTCAAGCCCCACCTAGTACTTTGAATAGCATTTCCTGAGCATGGAGTATCTTCAGACGCCCTTCAGTTGCGTGTCTGCAGGTCAGGCTTGAGCCAAGCTTAAGCAGGAGCAAGGTGAATGCAGTGGCTGGCACGTTGTGCCAGTCTCATCTTCGTCTGCTTGTGGAATTCCAGCACCTACATTTTCCATGTACCCTGATGTTTCTATTCAGTAACACTCTTCATAGATCTCAGTGCAAGTGTAAATATTCTTAACTTTAGGTAAACTGAGCACTGTAAAAGGTGTGTGATTTTTCCAAAGTAAAAGTTAAAGCTTGTGATACACTTCCTCATGCTTCTCCTGGAGTTCTTCCATTGGTATTCTGATATAGTGCAGTTTTAGGGAAAACTCGGATAAAGTCAGTGTTCCATATGTTACTGTGGACAGCTTCTAAGAAGACATTAGTTGTGAAACAAGAGGATTCTCTTGTGCTAGCCTCAAATGTTGCTTTATGGTCTGTTTTGCATAATGTTTCTTTAGTGTTTACAACTTTGAATTTTTAAAGACCATTTTTTTACTTGTAAGTTTCTCCAGTATTGTTACTTTAGCTCTTCAATTTCTTTAATTTTTAGCAAGATGAGTATCATATGGTTCACCTGGTATGTACATCTCGGACACCCCCAAGCTCTCCAAAACCCAACACCAGTAGAGAAGGTCATGGAGCATCGACATCCAGCAGTAGCTCAGTGAGTGTTTTCATACACATGATATGAACTCCTTCTATGTGAAGGAAACTTGCCATTAATTTCTCTTAACTTTTTATATTTGTCTGTAAAATGGTGTGTTGAAAGTAGAGCATGCCGTATTGAATTTATATAATTACACTTGATTATTTAAGGATGTCATTTTATTTAAACAAAGATGATCTTTTCTCAAATGGTAATAGTTATGTTTATTGGATGATACAGCACTACTCTTCCAAGCTATTCTTTCTTTTTAATGCTGTATAGAAAAGTACACTTTCCTTTCTCTTCACATCCCTGTATCTTTGGCAGAAATTGGACAGTGTATTCAGAATTTTAGAAAAAACTAAGTTGAGATTTGTTCTGTGAAAATTTAAGAGAGACCAGTCAAAATATTGCTGTTGTCATGAGATACAGGTGGAACTTGGCCAGGTTTTTTTTCTCTTTGACAGGAAATGGCCCGTATTTATGTATGAACTTCAAGCTTGTCATAGAGTCTGTAAGACAGTTAAAAGTAGGAAGTGTTCTTAATACTTTTATTAGTTAAATTGTTTATAGAACACATTGGTTTATGGTGTTTTGAGCTTTCCCCTCTTCACACCCTCCAAAAATGATGGTCTTTGGTTGTATTGTTTTAAAAAAAGTTATGATTTCTGTTGAGAACTTGGTAGTTATTGGCTTTTTTTCAGAATTGGCAGTATCACTAAGCAGCCTCTGAAGATTATTCAGAAAGGGATGTATGCAATACCCCTGTAGGTACTTTTCAAGTGAGGTGTGTGGATTTTCAGCATATGGGAAATGCCCTTTGGAGCTGTCTGTCTTCATTCTGCTGTTGATAGGGCCTGTGACAAGTCAGAAACATGAGTAGTTTAAGCAATGGTAGAGAGGGGGCTGTGGCTACAAAATCTTTTCAAAGTCTGTATTTATGTCTTTGTTTACAGGCAGGACACAGGAGGCCTCCTTAGCAAGTGTTTTATTGCTGTGTACATCAGTTGTAAATGTATTTGAATGACTGTATTAATGACTGCTTAAAGCAGACAGTATTCAAAGTGCTAAGTTCATAATGCTTTGCAGGAAACAGCCTAAACCCAAAGCTTGAATGGCCTTGTTCTTTGTTCTTCTATTTGAATTTTATTTTTACTCCTTCCCACCCCCACTGTCTAGTGGTACATTTTTCTTGTTTTCTTTGTAGGGCAAATGTGATACAGATATCTTAAATAATTGCACCTTCTCACTTCTTGAGTTGTCAAAGTTAGAGGATTTTCTACTAAGTAAACACTGCAGTAATTCTTAGCAACAGGATTTGGAGATTTATTAAAACTGAAATGATGCATCTCAATGGCCCCATTGTAATCTTGTTATGGTGACAGTTTAGAAGCCAGGTGTCAGAGGTCTGACACCAGTTTCTGTTCCAAAGTCTGTTCCTTGGAGCCTAAGTAGTTCCTAGCTGTTTCCCTATTCCCATTGATAGCTCCCTTCCAGCGGTGAGTGCAGCAATTTGGATTGGGCAGCTGGCACAGTGAAGAGGATGAAGAGTAGAATGTGTAACTAAAGATAAGGCTAGAGGAATGTTATTTTAAGCCACTGTCTCTGAAGATAGACATATCCTGAAGTTGTAGTTACCTCTGTTAACAATAGCCACTAGAATTTTCTAAATATTCCTGCTAAATGTTCTTTCAATTAGGTTTTAGTTTGCTTCAGTTTTTTGAAATTATGATTCCCAGTGACTTGTGGTTTTCTCTGGAAGCTCTCAAGTGGTTGAGTCTTTCTGAAAAATTCTTTTTTCCCCCCTTTGCACCTGAGTGCAATTTTCAATTCCTGTTTTTACTGAGGCTTGCCAGAACCAATAAGACCACAGAAGACTTACCCAGTATTTACATTCTTGATAAAACTTGCGACAAAACATTAAAGCAAGTAGGTTTTTAAGACATGGTAGTAAATCTTATAACTGTGGCAAAAGATCCACAACTCGATTTTACTTATTTTTTAGAATTTAGACCGTTTTGGATCAACTGCTGCCTCACCCACAAATCAAGAAGCTTCTTCTTCGTCTTTGAACACTAATGCAGATGGAGTGAGGCATCGTAATCTTCCACAAGCACACAGCAATCCCACGCCAAGCCACCAGTTCCCTTATTTAATGCAAGGGTAAGTGAGACTGAAGCAATCCTCACTTTTTGATACTCTTTACAGTGCTTTAAATGTTCAGTTGCAATTATGTTTCTTTCACAGTCTAGAAAATGATTTAGCTAGTTCACCTTGAAGCATGTGGCATTAGAAAAGTTTTTGCAAGAAAATTAGGGTTTTTAGCCACGAGTCAGTCAAAGAGGAAGTGCCCTTGGTGCTCCCCTTCAGGCTGGTTTTTTTTATATTTTTTCTTTATGCTTTCTGCCCTCAATTTTCTTGGACAAATGCAGCTTTAATATGTCCAGTGGATGCAGTTAGTAATGTAATTGATAGAATTACTACTTCTGGTTGTCTTTTCTGTCCTTTATTTCAACAGTCAGCACTAAATTCTTGGCAGAATATGATGGTTTCTAGTTTTTGCCTCATAAGATGTAATTCTTCATTTCTCCATATTGGATTCAACTGTAGAAGTGATACACAGGTGTTTGGAGTACATGTAGTTATTGTGTATCTACAACAGAATGTTTAAGGATTTTCATACATATCAATGAAAGGTAACCAGATCTAGATCAGGTCTGTTATTACATAACTATTAAAACTGTCTTTTTTTTTTTTGTGCTTAAAAAGCAGCTTTAGGAATTTTAACCCATGTGACCTTTGCAGCTGCTTAAACATGTTTTTGTTGGTGGTGGTAGTAGTAGTAGCTTCTTCCAAGGGGAAAACAGGAGGATGGTGTATTCTGAGATGATAGGTGTCATTTCCTCAGGGAGCACATTCAGATTTCCTTCTGACAAGGTGTTCTCTCAGTACTGTATAGATTCTAGAAACCTACTTTAGAGAATATTGAAACAAAACCCCCTAAAATAGGAATGTGCTAACAGTAACATTGCTTCTGTTGCTGGAAAGAAAACAGATGCCAAGAGCTGTTGAAAGTTTATTAAGTTTCAGTTTAATTTAAATGCTCTCATTAGAGTTAACTTCGACTTTACTATTCTTGGTAGTTTTCATCTTGAATTTGTTAATTTTTTTTGTCATCTGAAATGTACTGTCTGCTGGGAAGAGATTGCCTTTGGAGTGGGTGGAGACTTATGTTATTCTGACCAAATGTACCTTCACAGAAGTGGTCATACTTGCCTTTCTGATAAAGCTAGGTGACACCAGGTTGACTGTCAAGACTGCTGTTGGTGTAATGTAAATTAATTCCAGAAGCAATTTATTATGTTTTGTGTAAATGACTAATTGTAAGAAGTTTTAACATTTTTCTAGTTAGCTTTCCACATAGACATATTCTGAGTGAGTTTTTGCCAAGTGTGGTGAACAAAATAGGCTGAACAGAACCATTATTTAGTCTATGGGCTGAATGAGTTTGTTAGTTTGAGAGATATTGCTGTCTTGAAATGAAAGAATAACTTAAATTAAAAATACTAAGTCTGTTTCTTGCTATGTCTAGCATATAATGTGAATTGAGAGGAGTGGATTTGTAGACTGAAAGAAGTGCTGACAACCTGACATCACTGTACATATTTCAGGGGTTTCAGTCCTACTTGGACTATAACTTGGATTATTTCTAGCCTGGTTACCTGGAAGAGAGTCCTGCTTGTAGCTGTAGTGTATTAGCAGTGCGCCCAGATCACATATTTCAATTTTGTGTAATCTGAAAGGAATCCAGATGGTGATCCAAGAGCATTCTGTGGTGCAAACAGAACTGAAGTAAGAGCAAGTGACTGGAAGTTTCCAGGAGTGCATTCCTAATCTGAACAGAAATGCCAAAATAAACACTAATAACCCTAAATAATCCTAGTCTTTTTTTTTTTTTTTTTTTGGAAAGTATTTTAATGGAATGCTGTCAGAACTTGAAGTAGATCTTTGTAGACTGATGGATATTATCTCTACTCAGCTCCAAATAATCTCTGCCCAGTGCCTGCTGGAGTCTGCTTGCTTCTTTAAAAACCCTTTTTAATGCTTCAACGATCTTTTCAGATGCATCTGCTTTTGCTTTTGGGCACTGCTGCTTGTACTCCAGCACTAAGAAGTGCCCTCTGTTTTTTTTAGATGTCTCTTAAGCATAATTTGGGGCAAGGAGATCTGGCCTTAATAAAATTTATATGCAGATCAAGGCTTGTTAGGAACATGAAGACTCATAGCTGAAACTGGCGTTACTTTGTTGATTTTTCGTTTATTTTCATGACCAAACAATTTTTTATTCTAGCCACCTGATGAACTATAGGCACTACTGATGGGGAAAGATCTCCAGGTGTTTGAAAATTTATGTAAGGGTCAGTTTCCTTGGGCATTTTGCAGTACTTGATTGATTTGTACGAATAAGTAGTGTGAATGTTAGATGATTAAATTACGTTTTCAATGTTTTTTCAGCTCCTGGCTTAAAGCTGCAGTATGAAAGTTGAATGTACTTTAGGAAAACAGCATTTAGTTCAGATTGTTGAGGTATTGTGGGGGGAAAAATTAAAACTTCGTGTTGCTTTTAAGCTTTTGCAAATGCTTCTTTTCAAAAAATCTAAACTTGAGGTGGGACTGGGCAAGTAGTTTATGTATGTACCAAGTTAGTCTTTAGCTGTGGGAGGCAAGCACAGCATTGTCTGCTCCTGTGGACTTTGTTGGGGATCAGGGCCTGTGCTGTGCTGCAGAGGTACAAACAGAACGCCTTGGCTCAGCCCTGACAGGGTTCAGACTGGAGAGCACTTGGAAGCAATGAACAGACAAGAGACATCAAGGCAGTGAAATCATTTGTCAAGTGTGGTTCACATCTAGTGAAATGTTTTCGTATTGTGCACACAGTAATGTTTGAAAGCAAACAACAAAATTGCATACTGACAGCATGCAGTATATCCTAGTACATAAATACCTGGCTGCATCAGTCACCTTTGCTTACTGTATTTTCTTCTAAGTACCAAGTAACATAGCAGAGGATACTGAAATATCACCTGTAGTTGATAGCCCAAGCTTTTAAATCTGAATAAAAAGTCTTGTTTTTTCACTAGTGGTGAGCAGTATCTTCATAATAACCTTACCTTCAAATCCAGTGCTGCATAGTTCATTTGGATGTCTTCCCTAGATCAAAAGAAGCAGTTTTGAGCTTTTTAGCCATCCTGAGGAGCACTATGTGTCTTTTCAGAATATTCTGAAGGTACATCTAGCATCTGAACTGTTTTCTGGCTTATCCAACTGTTCTTCTGTTGTCTGCTCTGCTTTGTTCTCCAGTCTTGGAATGCCTGTACAGATCCTGTTTGCTTCTTTGTTCTTACAGTTTTGCTGCCATTCTTTTTAAATACTCTGCTTTTTACCTCTTTCTCCTCCTTTTGGAAAAAGATGAGGAGAAAGTATTGTGCTACTTCACTTTTTCCTTGAGCAGGAAGCTGCCTTGCTTTGCTGAGATCTTCTTCCATTGGGGAGGTTCTTCTCACTGAAATACATGGTTACAGTGTAAAGAGTTGTTTCTGAATTTCATAAGCTAGCTTAATACCATGGCAACTGTAATAGCTGTATAATTGACAACATCTGCCTCATTTTGATTTTTGATGAGCAAACAAAATACTGCTGTACTAGTTGGCATTCTAAGCCAAAAGCCAGTTGTAAGCCAGTCTGCTTTTGCTTGATTAATGGAACCAGGTCTTGAAAAATTAAGTCTTGCTTCTCAAAAAGTCACATCTTCTAGAAAGCTCTTGGGGAAAAAATTAAAAACCCACCACAATATTTGAATGTGAAAGAAATCATGTAAAATAAAAGAACATGACATAACTGAACTTCTGTTGTTTGTCTTGTTTCACTGGCTACTTAATTTACTATTGAGCTTTAAGACATCAAGAGAGCAGCTTTTGAAAGAGTTTGAAAGAAGGGCGAGGTTCAAATCCGGTACTATTTCTAAAAGATGTATCTGAGGGCTAGCTGTTAGCCTAAGGGCTCTCAACTTTGAGGTCAACGTAGCAGTTACAAGGAAGAATCCTAAAATCTGTACTTGATGAGAAAAGGAAGTGGCAAATTCCTTCAGAACTCACTCAGGCAAGTTGAGTAGCACTGCTTTTTGGTGACTGAGGTGGAAGTGAGTGATCCTACCTTCTCAGAACCCCATCTGATACTTTACCTGCTTGAAATTGAGACATTGCTCATTGGTTTGTCTCAACACAGTACTAAATGACACTCATGTAGAATATTTAAGTCATCTTTACATTTTGAGGTCAAATATTTTGGGAATTTTGGAGGAGTCTTATCTCTCCAAGTGTTTGCCAGCTCCAGGGATAGAAAAACACATTCTGATAGCTTGCAACTGTAAGTTTTGATTAATGTTTTTAAACAGTAGCTTCATGGCATTGCTGTTTCAACATGTTAATTATGCATAAATAAATTGCATCAGCAGGGCTGCTAGTTAACCCTTTCAGTTTTTAAAAGAAACCTCAAATACCTCAGATGCCTTTGACTATCTCAGTTTGTGTTGGGTATCAGGAAAGTACTCTTGCTGCTTTTTTGGGTTTTGTTTTTGGGTTTTTTTGGGTGTTTTTTTTTTGTTTGTTTGGGGTTTTTTTTGTTGGTTTTTTTTGTTGTTGTTGTTGTTTTTTGCCTCTGAACTGTAGTCAAAACAGGTTATGGCTAAATGCAAACATAAGAGTTTTAGCAGAGGTCATGGAGTTGCATGGAAGATTCTTGTCCAGATTACAGTGACATATTTATTCCTGTGTAACATGGAAAAAAGATTTTAATGTCTTCCTCCCTTCTTTCTTTCTGGGCATGTCATGTATATCTGAATGCCTGGTAGACTAATGAAATCTCTTGGTGATATCTTTGCAGGGAGTGCCTTACTTAGGGAACAGGTGTAGTCTGCAGTACAATTACAGCAGTCTCAGCTTTTGCTGCCTGCAGTCTGAATAAACTTTTCTTCATGCTTTATACTCTCATGCTGTCCTGAAAGATGTCCTGGTTTACTACAGTTCACTACATCACAATCTTTTGGGAAAGAGTTGGAAATCTTGCCAAAACATGCTATATGCTCTAGGAGGTAAGAGAGGATAAGAAATCTAATAGCAGACAAAACCAAACATAAAACTTAAGTACAGGAGTTTTATCTCTTGCATGTGAATCAGAGTTAAAAGCTCATAGGGAGGAAAATCACATATGCTCAAAATATTGAAGAGGGGGAAGTAAATCCTTTATGATGTTCTTAGTTGCAATCTTCAGAGGCTATATCTGAAAGATTAGTTTGTTGTCTTTGCTTATGTTATTTCTTCACGTCTCTGATCACAGTGATATTTCAACTATTGCTTCTAAAAGAAAGCTATAGAAGGTAGTGAGTTTTCCCTTTAGAGCTCCTGTAGACCTCTAAGCATGACCTCTGAACTTAAGAGAAATTGTACGGAAGAATTTCTGCAGTTAGCAGTTTTGAAAAATTTCTAGCATTATTTTGTCCCAGAGATGCAGCTAGTGACATACTAAGTACAAAACCAAATCTTCTTTCTATAGAAATAACTTTGCTTATTCGTTTCTTTCATGAAAATGTAATGCTTTTTTTGGAATGGGTTGGATGATCTCACTCTGTTATTTCAGTGTGGTATTTTAGGGGAGCAAATGAGAGGAGAAATGCTACTTTAATTGGTTTTTAATACTAGCATGCTTTTTAAATGTCACAATGCGGAGCTGAATATTGTTCTTTAAATCATTTTCTAGCAATATAGGCAACCAGTTTCCTGGCCAAGGTGTTCCTGCTGGATTTTCTATGTATCCTGCATTCAGTCCCTTACAGATGATATGGTGGCAACAGATGTATGTACGTCAGTACTACATGCAATAGTAAGTCTGCATTATCTTAGTACTGAGCTATGCTAGTGAAAAGAATATATTATTTTTTTTCAGGATCAAAAATGTCTGTGTTTATTTTGTTTAGCTCTGTTTTGTACTTAGTTTTGTCCAGCAAATTATGAAATCCATCTTGGATTAGAATTAATGTCTTTGTAAATAAAAGTCTAAGGGAAAATGCAGTTTGTTTTGCCATGTATTACATCTGGAACTGTAGCAAAGAGGACAGGCTTAGTAATTATGGTGCATGTTTTTTGACAAACCAGGTTTATGTTTAAATTTTTAGCCAAGCTGCTGTTTCAGCCCAAGTGACTTCCAGCACTGAGCCAGCGAGATCTGCAGTGTCCCAGGCTGTAAATTCAGAACATGCTCCTGCAAATGAGCCTGCAGCAGTGCCAAATGTAGCCGTCCAGGAGAACAGGCCTGTAAACCAAAATGTTCAGATGAATGCACAGGGTGGCCCAGTAGTGAATGAAGAGGACTTCAACCGGGACTGGCTGGACTGGATGTACACATTCTCTAGAGCAGCAATTCTTCTGAGCATTGTATACTTCTATTCTTCTTTCAGCCGGTTTGTCATGGTAATGGGAGCCATGCTGCTGGTTTATTTGTGAGTACAACAGTTGAGTAGAGCTGCAGATCTGAGATCTGGAGTATGGTGCTAATGTTTATTCCATTTAAAATTAAAAATTATCCCCATGCAAAAATTTACACACTTCTTTACAGTAGGGTGTCTCTGTTAAAATAAGTAAATTTAAACAAGTGGAGAAACTGATGTGAAGAAATAAGTAATTCTTAAAATGGTTTTAGTAAGTTGGATACCTCTTATACCTGAACCACAATGTTCTTACATATTGGTGATATTAGTAGATCAGTATTGTTGAAATGTAGCATTTTTGGATGAAAATTTAGAAAGCGGGGCTGAGGAGAGGGAAGCTCATATAGGTCAAGCATATACTTGCATAAACTTAAACTTACTGCTTGGATGTGAAATTGCGAAGCAAAGCTCATGTGTATTTCCAAAAGAATTTAAGGGTTGTGTGCAGTAAATTTTTTTAGGCAGAGTTAAGGTAGTGGTACTATAATGGTGGGGTACTAGATCTTGTAGAATTACAGAGACGTAAAAATTTTTTAACTGCTCATCATAAAGACCTAGATATATTTAGAATTTAGAAATGCTAGTACTGTTGTCATCGCTTCGTCTCGCACATGAAGATACCTTAATGGTGTA
Source organism: Cettia cetti (assembly GCA_013401135.1). Taxonomy (NCBI): domain Eukaryota; kingdom Metazoa; phylum Chordata; class Aves; order Passeriformes; family Sylviidae; genus Cettia; species Cettia cetti. The sequence goes on along the minus strand of VZUI01024905.1, from coordinate 76,094 downwards.
AGCAGAAGTGGAAAACAGCAGTAATACTTGATATTTTGGACTGATGTCATTCACTGAGAGTTTCCTTACATTGTAGTCTTAGTCCTAACTAGGACTGTTCTTTCATACAGGTAGGGTAGATGAAATCAGACTATAGATGCTTGGAAGCATAGGAGAGACTTGTTTTACAGTGATGATGTGGTTCAAGCATTAGCTGAAGTTTAAATTCCTTTTTTCCATGGAAAATTAGATTTAAACTAAGAAAATTAAGGCTGGCTTTGAAAACTTACTTAACTTCAGTACTTAGAAATGAGGAGAGACCCATAGAAAGTATTCTACATATTGAATCACCTAATCATGGTACATTCGTCCTCTGGAACTGAGGGCTGCAAACAGACTTTAATGCAGACATTGAAGAATATCCATTCAACCTAGAAGGATGAATTATAGAAAAAGAGATGTAACTTCATTAATTTGAAAGTACTTACAGAGTTTGCTGCAGTAGTTAGCTGTAGAAGAAAAATCTTTTTGTTCCTTTCAAAAGAGAGGTTTTCAACTGTTCCACTTTCTTACATAGACACCAAGCTGGATGGTTTCCCTTTAGGCAAGAGGGAGGCCAACAACAGGCAGCCAATAATGCAGAAGTGAACCGTGATGGGCAACATGCAAATAATCCTGATCTTGAAGAGATGGTGAGTAAGGGCAGACATGTCTTTTGAGACTTACGTATTATATTGTAAAGTATGCTATAGTGCCTGTACAGAATATCAGCTTCTGTGGAATGGAGTTGGTTTAACCAGAAACCTTTCAGCATTGTCCTCAGGTTGTGTTTGCTGCTTAAATTCTGTATTTCTCCAGTCTGATAATTACTGATTGTCTCTACTTCAATCACAGACTTTCTTCATGCTAGTTACTTCAGGAAGTTGTTCTCAGAGAAGTCACTTAATGTAGGAAGATACTGCTGGTTACCTTATGTCAGAATTCTGAAAAGAAGCAGTTGAATTGCTTCAATTTCTGTTTTTAAAGGAGCGACTTATGGATGATGGGATTGATGAAGACAACGGAGAAGATGCAGGTGAAGATGGCAATACAGAGCAGCAGCCTGGATTCATGGCTTCTGCTTGGTCCTTTATCACAACCTTCTTCACATCACTGATCCCTGAAGGGCCTCCACAGGTTGGCAATTAAAGTGGAAAAGGAACTGTGTCAGGCAGCCTCAGTAGCCATATGTAGAAGTGGAGCAGATCCTAGATAGTGTTCTAAATACAGTGCAATTTCTGAAAATTTATAATATTTTCTTTTTGATCATGGTGTACAAAAATGTGTATTTTTTTTTTCTTTTGGCTTTCTCATGCGTTGAATATGTTAAGCACAAGTGGACTACTAAATGCTTTCTTTAAGATTCTTCTTTTTCTGAAGAATAAAATGTCAAGATACTGGTCTTCCATGTTTTGTTTTAATTTCAAATGCGTGTTACACTGAGGCAAAGAGCTTGTATGTAATCTGCACCATTACCTCTTTAAAGAGCTGTTAAAAATATGAATGTTGACAGACCTTTCCAAATGCTCTCTATTTATCTGAATAATCTATCTCATGTTAGTTTGATGCAGGCTATGAATTCTAACATGGGGTTTGGAACTTAAATAATTCCTGAGAGAATACAGTAAACACAAGGGTTACTTGTTAATGGCATGTTGTCTTCATGTCAGAAAATAGTAAGATTCTTCATTTGAAAAGCTGAGAGCTTTTTATTGAGACTGTACTGACGTTCATAAAAATTGGAGGTGTTTGACAGCTCTTCAAAGACAATTGGCAGTGATGGGATAAACCTTAAATGTTTGATACATACAGTACTTCTTAAGGAAAATATAGCTGCGCTGGGACAAAATATGTACATTAGGTTTTTTAATAAAACTGTTATGGTAACTCTTTTGGATGTTTATATGCATATTTGAATGCAGATGGCTAAATTGTGCCTCATTAAGGATGAGGATATGATTAATTTGAGAGTGTAATAAAGTTATCATGGTGGCATTACTGACACTGGCCAAAGTGATGTGTTTGTAGCAGTGTCTCCAGTTACAAGTATTATCTCAACAGCAGACTATTTGTATTCTTTAACTTCATTGACCTAATTAAAACTGAGAAGAAGAAAATGGTCCATGAGAGAGTAGAACAGCATTATGTCAGATTGGTTGCTTTTTTAGCTTTTAATTGTAGCCAAGAAGATACATTTGGTTTTGTTCTTAATCCTGAAATTGTGTGCTCTTGAACTTAAAAATGTCTGCAAAGATTGTTACACCACTACCAAAGGAAAGCCTGTTTGACTTTCAAGTACAGGGCAAAGCTCTTGAATATTCTGAATGAGTGGTAAATATTTGTTTTTCACTGGCTTATGTTAAACTTCTATGCAGCGAAGTTTTAAACCCAAAGAAAACCTTTTAAGTTTTTACAAGTTTGTCAGAAGAGAAATAGAAATGTAAGTCTTAAAAACATCAATTATTTTATTTGTTGCTGTATAGGTAACAATGATGAATAAGTCATGTTTAATTATGATGTTTTCTTCCTATTTTTACTATGGAAAGCTGCTCTCAGTGTAGGTTCTTTACTACCTATACATTCAATGTGTAGACCTTGTCCATGAAATGTTACCTTTTAGTTTGGCAGATGGCTCTAACTTGACTAATATTTAAGAGCTGCTACAAAAACGTACATTTTTACTGAGTGTCACAAGTGACAGTCTTGGATGTCATAGGCCTTATTTCTGGAATACATTGAAGAAGTTTCATCTGTTTGACCTGTTTTCTCCCTCTCACTTTTACCATTTCTAGTTTTGCCCTTGTGTTAGCATACCTGTAGGCTGTGCAGTTATGACCTGCCAGGGTCCAGCTATCAACAGCCATTTGTTGCTTCTTACCCATCTTGTTCAGGCTGGGTTTTTTTCCATGTTGTAGAAAGCAGTTGGTGGCAGCTCTCTGCTGTTAGCAGACTAGATTAAGAAAGCTGCTCTTATGCTGTTAGCCCTGGTGTGGTTCAAAGGTGTAGAATTGTCACTGCTGGTTTGTATTCAGACAAGGATAAAATTGATAGGTTTCACAAGGTTAAAATAGTGAAATGGGAAATTCTTGAAATTGGTTGGATGTTTGAGGGGGATGTTCTGAGAGCTTTAACCAGAACACAGAGCTGGAGCGATGTGTCACAGAGGCCACACTTCCATGAGATCATCCTAGGGTCATCGAATCTCCCAGCTTCCACAACTTACCGAGATAAAAGCAAGAAAAAGCAAAATTTTCGTTACTGAGGAAAGTGAGTGAGAAACAACAGTGAGATAGGAACCATTACCAAAGAGTTGGGGGCAAAGGTAAGCTACTGGCAGAAGCAAAAATAAGGTTGTGATCACGAGTAAATACAAAGCACGCATTGAAAAGGTAAGAGATAAGAAAGGTGCACTTTTTAGAAAAGGAAAGAACTTATTGAAAATTAGTAAGATGAGGTCTTTGTTGCATGTGTTTGAGTGATTTGGGTAAAGAATTGAACAGGATATGAAGTATAACAGGTGATGATGGGAGAGAAAACCCTAGGAAAATAGTTGCTTTTTCTCTAGTCTATCCTTGTAGAAACTGTTTGATAGCATAAACCAAAACACAGTTATGTATTACATGGTTTTAGGCAATGCCAGATGCAGAACAGTAGTAAATCTGTGGCATGAAATGTAACAAAAGGCATGAAGATTAAAGCACCATAGGATGTGCCCCAAATGACCTGGTTTACAACTTTGTAGAAAAAGAGATTAAAATTAATTATTTCCTTTACCTTTCAGGAAGACCTGAAGTGACAGATGCATTTATATTATTCTAAATGTAGGTTAACAGCGAGTCTATGGCAGCATGTGCAATACTTCATGGTGTGTTAATGTAAGAGACACTCAGAAACAGATACAAGTGAAGCATATTCCATCTCTAATACTTCTGGCTGTGAAGACACAGATTAGATCAGCAGTGCTGATGGAGCAGTTGTACGAAAAGAGCAACACATGGCTGCTCCTTAGCATGACTTCTTAATATTGTGCTTTGAAAAACACTTTGCAGCTGTTGTGTATCCATAAATACATGTGCATTTACTTCTAAAGCCCAGCTTACAGGCATGGTCTAGCAGTGCCACTCTTGGCTTAACCAGCTGTCCTGGTTTAACCCCAGCTAGCAGCTCTGTACTATGCAGCTTCTTGTTGCCTTCCCCCTTTCTCCCTCATGGAATGGAGAGAAGAATCAGGAAACATAGTAAAACTTGGAGTGAGATAAGAACAGCTTAATGATTGAGATAAACTGAAATGATAATAATTGTAGTAAAAAGGATACAGGGAAAACCCAAGAAAAATGAGGCACAATACAGTTGCTCACCACCTGCTGATGAATGACCAGCCCCTCCCTGAGCTGCAGCTGACACCATTTGGGCTAGCTTCCCCCAGTTTATATCCTGGGCATGACAGTCTCTGTTGGGAATATCCATTTGGCCAGTTTGGGTCAGCTGTCTTGACCATGTTCCCTCACAGCCTCTTGTGTGTCTGCTCCTGGCAGAGCATGGGAAACTGAGGAGACCTTGATTTAGGGTAAGCACTGCTTGACAACAACAGAAACATCAGCATGTTATCAGCATTGTTCTCACACTCAGTCCAAAACACAGCACTTCTTAGTACTGGCTACTAAAAGGAATACGAATTCTATCCCAGCTGAAACTAGGACACAAGTGTAACATAAAGTCAAACTGGAGAATTCTTGGGTACAAAACAGTGGACAAAGATCTTTTTTCTCCTGTTGTGAGCTTGCCATCTCTTGCTTATGCTACTGTTACTTGGGAGACCTTGAGAGGCAGAATTGGCTTTCCAGTTGTTCCCTGTTGCCCTTAAATTTAGGTGACTCATAGAGAAATTACCACCTACTATTCTAGGAGAAGTTTGCTTCAGTCTAAGACAACACTACCTTCTTACCACTGCTGCAGCAGAAGGAAAAAACCCCAAACCATTGTTGGTGATGTTTGTAATTGTAATAGCTGATGCAAAATGACTGACGCTTCCATCAGATGGTGTGATTAGTCATGTTTCTGCTGCTTGTTTCCTGTATATACTATAAGTTTTCTAGTGTAATTAATATTTAGCAGCCTCTGCTGTTGACAGGCAGCAGTTCAGAATTTATCTCAGTGAGTGTGAACTCTGACCTATTTTTGGACATAATTGGGTGCGCTGTTGCGGACCCAACTGCAGCCCAGCTGGGTGTACCCTTGTTATTAAGGTTGAGGACCTGCCTTTACTCTGGTGCCCACCAGCTGCCAAAGCCTCCAGGTTGTGATGGAAAAGCTTTGATGCTGCTGGCATTCAAATTAAGGGAGTTAATGCCAGCATGGCTGTTCCTGTGGGTGAGGTACTCTTCTTTCAGATTCTGGTGTTAGTATAGGTGGGATGATGCAAGCTGGGAATGAGTTACTACATCACTCACAGCCTTTCTTTCAAAGCTGCTGCTTGTCTAACAACTTAATACAACGTAATGTATAGGTTTTGTCATGATTCTCACTCCTAAAAGATCATTTGGCTATCCTGTGTGGTGTTGGCTCTGCAAGAATGCAAGATCTGGAGTACCTGTTCACGTGCAGCTTCTTTCTCTTGGCTGGATTTATTCACTTGCAGCTGCTTATGCAGGCTCTTGCTTTTGAAGGACGCCAGGTGACTGATATGAATGCTTAGCAGTTTAGACTTATTTACAAGACAATCAACCCAGTAGAACTGATTGGAGAGGAGGGAAGCACTTACTGGGTCTGTAGGAACTATCCATAATGAGGATAGGACTGGCTAACTTCTTTTGTATTTGCAGAGGCAAGCAAAGTGTCCAATGGGAGAATTTATATGGTACATACGCAGCATTTCCACTTCTTTATCGAGTCAGATTTTCTCCACTTGATACTAAGATTAATTTGTGTTTGTTTTAGATTTTGTTTATGCCACATGAGGAAATGTTTCTGTACAACAATAAAGATTTATATATTTTTTTCTTTTAATGTGTGTCAGTGATATTGGTGGCTGATTCTTGCATAGTTTTAGCTGTCCTAGGAATAAACTGCAAAATTACTGGTAAATTTAGGAGTAGGGAGCTTATACCAGGGCAGCTGCCACTGGAGTTTACTTACATAGTGGTGAGGTGTGTTTAAGCAGGGGAAAACTTAGAGAAAGACTGATGACTTTTTTTCCCCCTAGCTTTGCAGAAATCTAGAGAGGGAGAAGCTATGTGTGAGCAGTTCATGAGATGGATGTAAATTGGGTCGTGGATATGCTCAATTTTAAAATATGAGGGTTCTTTATTGTGTGTATACACACATATTTTCTTTATGGCTTTAGAAAGACTGCTGACCTTATCTGCTGGTTGGAAAGGAAAGCCCAAACCTGGTCTCTGTGTTAAAGTTATCGTGTTTGGGTGGCTTTCTTGCAGCGTTTGTTTAGTAACTTGGTGCAAGGTCAAACCGTAGCCATGAAACAACCACAGCAATGTGAAAATGCGCCGCTGAAAAAATAAGTGAACCGCTTGTCTAGCCGGTGAGCCACTTGACGCTCTGTCAGCCAGAGCTAATTAAGGAAATGAGTAATCGACAAAACAAGAGCACGTCATGAGTGACGAGGTAATCGGAGGTGCTGAGGGCAAGGCCGAAACGCGGGCGGGGCGGCGGCGCTGCTGCAACAAGCCGCTAGATGGCGCCGCCGCCCGGACTGAGGGGGCTCGGGGGCAGCGGGGCCCGGGCTGCCGGAGCTCGGGTTACCGGAGCTCGGGTTACCGGAGCTCGGGCTACCGCGGCTCCGCTGCAAGCGCCGCTTGGGCCGCGGACGGCGCTCCTGGGTTCGCTTCGTGTGCAGGGAAGGCCCGTTGTGTGCTGGGCCCGCGGCAAAGGTCTCTGTGGTTAGTGAACGTGCTGAGCAGAGGTTCTGTGTTTAAAAACGTGTTTCTTCTCACTGTTACCAAGATTTCTTCCTAGCAGGAGCGTGGCGTTCACCTTCAGGAGATAGCTGATGCTGCCAGGGAAAGCTGGGGAGCTTTCCCTGCAAAAAAGCATCCCCAACCCAAAGCTTCCCTAATGCAAACCCTGCTGTGGTACCCTCAGCAGAGGTGAGTTCCTACAGCTAGCGTGAGAGCTTGCTCACTCCATGAATCCTGCTTGAGATACATGGATGAAGTATTGCAAGGTAGCTTCTAAATTGCTCCCATTGTTGTAGCTTTACTCTGGCTCGAGGGCTTCATATTCCAAACATGCCTCCAAACAGCCGTGTCTGTAGCTTGCCTGTTCCCGAGCCGCTAGATTCTCCCATTCAGATGCTTGTGGTCTAGCTGCTGCTTGGTGAAGCAGTGCTGTAACAAGCTAGGCACCCTGCTGTCTTCATCTGGTTGAAAACACCCAGCTTTCAGAGTATGTGACACAGAGTAGGCTCTGGGAAATGTGGAATCATCAGTTTATTGAGTTGTATGCTAGTTTTCCAATGCTGTTGATTTAAAAGAATTTTTTTTTTCCCTGTGGCCAGAAGGATGCAGTGCAATACATAAGTTACAGCCTGAATACTGTTAGTTAAAGTGACTACACATGACTTGGCTTTGATATGTCTTAAATTAATTTTCCTACCAGTTAGATGTAATGCAAACGACATTGTGGGTCTTCCTAGCAAATAAGCTATGATATATGGATCCATTTCCACTTTAGAACGAGTATTTTTTTTTAATTGCTGAAGCAAACATTTGTCTTAACTCATCTGAATCATTCCTAGGCACTGCTGTGGAGAACAACTGATACCTTCTTTACTGCTGCTTTGCCAATTGCATTTCTCTAGTGAGGTCTGAAATTTCTATGGCCTTGGCCTGAGGACTTTGAGGCCCTTTACTAAGTTATGTTACAGGATCTGCAGAGATCCAGTACTGTAATATCAGTGACATTACCCAGTGTCACAGCACAGCACTAGGCAGGGGCAGAAGCTTGTAGAGGTAGTCATGCTTAAGGGGTTTCAGGAGCTGGGTCAGTTCTCTAGTCTCATTCCCGGCACGGGCTCATCAGAAGCTCAGCTGGTGCAATGGAGAGAGGCAGGATGATGTGTCATGAGAACACTATTCAGCAGCAATATATTAAAGGGACGTTGCTGTCAAGGATTCTGTCTCATGGGACCACAGTTATTGTTCCAAAGTCCTGTTCAGGAACTGGGAATGCACATTTTTAATGCACTTAACCAGCCTGGACAGCATGTTGGGTTCGAGTCTCTAGGGAAACATCTAAGAGTAAAATGTAGGCAGAACCCTAAAACTGTTTTCCCTCTTCTTCATCTGGTGTTTGCACATCATATGAAGTCAGTTAATAAGCTGGGTGGATTTGGACCTGTTTGCACTGTACAAAGACATGGCCCCAAAGTTATCTGAGCTATTACAGACATGTGTAATTTTACTTGTATATGAAATTTATAATATCATGTATCCTTCAGTTTCTCCCTTCCTTGGCTTATTTGTGTGTCTACAGTGATCCCAATTTCCTTTCATTTTACTCTGTACTGACTTCACTCCCCTTTTTGTAACTGCACTTTAAGGAGCTTCCATGTCTAAAATGTGAGGCATAGATAATATGATAACCATACAGTTAAAGCTTGATTTTCTTGTTTTGGCATTTCTTTGTTTCTGGGAGAGTGGTGTAGCATGAAGATGGCAAAAAAACAGATGGTGAAGCTCAGGGGGAATACGTTGTGAGGAAAAACTGTTGGGAAGGTCTCTTCCTCTTTTCTGTGTGTTTGTAAACATTCAGAAATGCCTTAAGTCTGTTAAAGATGAAGGTAGAATTTTAATATTAATTGAAGGGAAATAATACCAGATTTTTTTTGTCAGCCAAGCTAACTTTCACTCAAGTGGTGTAATTGTCCATCACTGAGGGTCTGCAGTGTCCCAACAGTACAAACAATAGTAAGATCACAAAGACAAGTGACTTTTCAAATCAGATATTTGAGAGCACAATTAGCATCATTGAAACAGGTTTCAGAGAGCTTTTTTGATGCCATGGGATTTTACTTTGTCCTTAAGCTGAGAGAGAGCCTGTTGCCTAGGTATCCACAATACAGATCATACCACTTTATGCTCTCTAGCCCTTCTGGAGTCACAAGATAAAGAAATTAGGTCAAAGAGCATCAAGGTGAATTATCATGATTTGCTAAGCTTTCTTTAGAATTTATTGTGCTGCCCTTCTGCCTGTGTAGAATTTTCCATTTTTAAGACGAGAAATCGGAATTGCATACATGGGTAATGATCATCTCAAAAATCAAATTGATTTTGATTTTAATGGCTACACTAATGTTTTTGCCCATTGTAATGTAATAGCTATAGTGATCTTCCTCGTAGGGATAACAGACTGACTCACTCTGTATATTCACACAGACCTGCAAGCGCTCACCTTCAGTCACATGTATATCCAAGGAGCTACTGCTCAGTTTGGTGCAGCCTGTTCACATACACCAGCAGACTCTGCTGCAAGATGGTTTGTGTGTAGAAAAGGAATTAGGGGTCCCAGACTGTCAGATTTTCCGCCAGGATATACATATATGCAGTATAATGTAAAAATATATGAACCTTTCAGCTTTTTTAAAAAGACAACCATCATGTCAAGGCCAGCAGGGTATTAACACCAATGTGTAATTAGCATTGCAATGAAGTCATAAGAACTACTGGGAAGGAACCTCAGTGGGATTGCAAGGAAGCTGGGTTGACACTTTGAGAAACAGAGATCATAAAAGAAAAAACGGTGTTCAAAGAGGTACACGATTCAGGACAGATTAATAAAGCTAAAAGTGATGATAATTCTCTCTTCCCAGTATGACAAAGAAGGAAAAGGGCATAACACTAGTCAAATGGACACACTTTGGATTAAATATTTATGGGAAGAGTGGTGAAAGAAAAAAATCTACTGGTATACTGCTTTGAGTCCTTCTTGCAGATACTCAGCCTAGGATTTATAAATGGGTTAATCTGTAAAATCTAGGTGGGAAAACAGTATCTAGGACTGGTAGGATCCAGATAGTCTTGTGCCCAGTAATTTTTAGATTTCTTCACTAGTCGTAATGGGAGTCTGATATCAGTACTACAAACTCCAGCCGCAAAGAAGTGATTGTCAAAATGAAACCAAACAGCTTGGACTGACTGAATGCCCATGGAGTTCTTTTAAATCAAAAGGTTCTTAAATAAAACTAAGGTGCTTTATTTCAGGAAAGCAAACTTTATGAGTAGGAAAGAATGGATCAAGGGGAACTAAGGAGCTCAAGGATTTGTTGTTAGAGGTGTCGTGGAGCTGCTGACATCAGAAGTACAGAACTTGCCTCGACTCTGAATAAAGACAAAATCTTCGTAAGAAAGTGCTGGAGACACAACTGGAACATGAAACATTGTGTCTGGCAGACCAGATTTTATGGTCCTTTGAGACAATTTATTAGTTTAGATGGTTAAGATAGGGACAAATACAAAAGCTAGATAAAAAAGAGATAATGGGAAGCTTTGCTGACAGGGGCATTACAGGGCTGGAGACATGTTTTAAACAAAGCCCTGAGGAGAAGAATTCATACTGAATAGTTCAGTTAATGATCTTGCATAAAAACCAGCAGTGTTTCTAAGGACAGATTACCATGGGCAGTGAAATGGTAATCTGGTAACATCCCTTCCCCACAGGCTTTTCCAGTGGTAGGTTATATGTCGTGATCACAGTCCTCCCAGCCAGGGCATGTCTGTTACCAGGCTCTGGAGTGCCAGCGAAACTTGGTACTGACATGAAGTTATGAGGCACCAGCAATATGAAGAGGATGGTGATAACAAGAATTACTCCTACAAACCAAAAGCATAGCACTTGGAAACAGCAAAGGCAGATTACGTAGGACATTGTGCATGATCAGATGTTTACAGGGACCCATGGGTGCAAATATCTACTATCCTGATGTCTTAAGGTACCTCAAATGAGGAATTGGCAGAAGGGTGGGAATTACTAACTCCACTGTTCAAGGGGTTAATGTACATTGCTGTTCGTAGTTCCACTCTCTCATTTTCACTCCACAGTGGAGTGGTGTGGAAGAAAGAAACACCTGGATGACCAGGAGAATTTAAATCATCTAAGAAGGTGAAAACCAAGAAATGATGAATGTTGCCAATGAAGACATCAAGGAGATAAAGCCTGTGAGGAAGAACAGCTCTTTGGCATGAAGGACAAAACTGGCCTAAAGAGGAATGGTTGTAACTTCCAAGAGTAAGTTTGAGCGAGAATAGAATTCCTAACCATGGAAGTGGTATCTTCCCAAGAGGAGTGATGGGTACAAAGACACAGGTAGGTGTAAGGTGGTGCTCAAGGAATCCTGTTAGAGGGGAGTTCCCTTTCAGTTCTCTGATCCAGCACCCTGTTACCAGCATGTTCTTTCACGGTTTGCAGTTTCTGAGGAAGTATCCAAAGTAGCAGGACAATAACGTATTGATGCAGCAGTGCCATACAAGACCAGCAGGTCCAGATATGTGATACTTCCCCTCTACTCTGCTCTTGTGAGAGCTCACCTGGAGTACTGACTCTGGGGTCCTCAGCACAGGAATGTCACGGATCTTTTGGAGCAGGTCCAGAGGAAGGCTACAAAGATGATCAGAGGGCTGGAGCACCTCTCCTATGATGACAGGCTGAGAGAGGTATGGTTTTCCAGCCTGGAGAAGAAAAGGTCCTGGGGAGCCTTGGAGCAGCTTTCCAGTACCTAAAAGGAGCCAAAAGGAAAGTTGGAGAGGGACTTTTTACAGGGACATGTGGGAATGGAACAAGGGGGAAAGGCTTTAATCTGAGAATAGTTTTGATTAGATATGAGAAAGAAATTGTTTGCTGTGAGGCACTGGAACAGGTTGTCCGGAGAAGTTGTGGATGAGTGCCCCATCCCTGGCTGTCTTCAAGGTCAGGTTGGATGGGGCTTTGATCAACATGGTCTAGTGGAAGGTGTCCCTGCCCGTGGCAGGGGATTGGAACTAGATGATCTTTGAGGTACCTTCCAAATCATTTTATGATTCCAAATCCCACTGAACTCTCAGGGCACGTGTAGGAGATGAAGTGTAGTTACCAGACATGGAATCTGTCCTTGGCACTGGAAGTAATGCCTCTGTGGAAAATAAAATCAGATTCCTGAAGACTCTTGATGATCTGGACTTTATTTTTATGCCTCTTCCAAAAAAATAATAGTTGCTTTGAAGACTTCAGGGAGCTCACATTCCTTATACTATCATCACTTTTAAAAGAAGAAAATTCCACTAGATGAGTCTGGACTCTGAGGCCTAAGAAAAAAACATACTGGTTGCCAGCAGTTTAAATTGGGTCACATCTGATCAGAAGATTTATTCCTTGTGGCTAAAGCTATTACTAAGGATACTGTGAATGACTCCTATTATACTTTAAAATAGTTTCCTGGGTCTTTGGATAAATGCAGCTCTCAGTGGCTTGGAAGTTTTGCCTACCAAAATGTTCGTAGACAAATCACTTCTTATGTGCAATGCTTATGATCCTCTATCCTTAATTCACCTGTTGTCCTTAATAATCTGAGTAGAAAGCTGGGTAGAAAAAGATGGATGCCTCATTATTAATATCAGGATCGCAGTGCTCTTTAACCTCCTGTATCTTAAAAAACCGAGAATAGCTTTAACAAAGATTTCACACTAAACTTGAACCATATTGTTTAAATTGTTCAAGGTTTAGAGCTTTTAGCAGAGAGGGGTAAACCTTCCAAATAGAGTCCTTGGATTCTGGAAACAGGAGTGTCCAGTGAACTCCACACCCCACTAGGCTGCACATAAGTTGCTCTTAAGAGACAGGGCTCTCAAACTCTTGCCACCATGTGCCTGGTTGTATAGGAGCTCTCTTCCCTGGGTATTGGAATGTTGCTTTGGAGGCTACCGTGGTGATCGAGTCCTGTGTCTCAGACACAAATAAGAGAAGACACAGATAAGGAAAAACAAAGAAACATAAGAGACAAGAAGGATGTAAAAATGCCATAATGAACTCGTGTGTCTTGAGAAAACCTCTAATCTAATGAGAATGGATTTTGTTTGAGAGATTGTACTGGTACAATTAATTATTCATGGCAGCGACATCATTAGGATTTCATTTTATTTAAAGGCCTCTAAGTGACTTGGAAAATTGGGTTAAGCTGAAGAGGAGTTTGAGGAGAGAGACAGGGAAAGCTTTTCCTTTTATTGTCTTTGTCTAATATTTTCCACATAGCTTTTAGAAGTACAAACACAAATTACACTCAATCTTTAACATTCTTGCATTAAACGTGGGCATAAATTTGAACCACATAAATAGAATATCTGGGCCAAATGGGAACCTAGATGGCTTTTTGTGGGACAAATTAGATACCATTAAAATGACCTACTGGCACTTGTTGGGGACTTGCTATGTTTCAGCACTGTACCTTAACATCAGCCTGTGACTGGTGGCTGCAGGCTTGGGCTTCTGGTGGAGAGAGGGTCTACATGGACTTTCTGTTTGTCCTGAAGCAGCATACATGTGGACACAAACAGAGGTTCATAGGGCCACTGTCCTAAAGCTGGAATGGCTTTAGGACATACATACAGAAGACACAAATCTTTCTCTTGGCTGCAGTAGAAAGCAAAGGCAGAAATGGTCCTAAAAACCAGTAGCAGCCAGACCTCTCCTTCATCTACAGTAGCTAAAGCTCTTTACACTAGACCACACCAGCAGGTGTATTGTCCCTGTTGACAGACAGAAGCACTTTTCAGGATGGTTTCTCAACTCTCTGGAGAGGACAACCAGTACAAACAGCCCGCATGGGGTGGTTGGTGTGCCTACCCCTACAACAGACAGCCCTGTTGTATGGCCTGAGACTATGTGCCTGCAAGGCAAAGGCCACGGGAACAAGTCTGGGATTATGCTTCTCCTCTCTCCCTCCCCTCACCCCCGTAAATCCATAGCTGATTCCCAGATAGGTTACACAGCCTTAGAGCTGCTAGAGCTTGTGCACTGTTGGGAAGATTGGGGTTTTTTCTTTAAGACATGGACACTTAGCCTGGGAACTATGCAGGCATCTGAGTGTTTAAAAAGTCTGGTTTTCTTTTTCTTTTTGTAATGTTTATTTGTTCCTTCCCTTGTAATTCTCGCTGTTAACTCATGGACATCATTCAGGGACAGATTTAAATCGAAGCAGACAGACTCCAGTTCTGCTCTGTCCCTGAAACACTGGAGATTTGTTTAAAAGTGCTATCAGGAGCACACTTGGTATGACTGGAATGCTCAGGGCTTTATTTTTCATTTCACATCATGTGCAAAGTAACACAGCTATAGCTTGAGATGTTCATGTGGCCCTGGTAGTACCATCTCAGCCTTGGTTGGCTGAGGGTTGCATAAATTATTTACAGCAGTTTACTGAGGATGCTCATAAACAATGGACTGGCCACTGGGAGGAATGTGAGAGCCATTGGGCAATGGGTCTTAAAAATGAAAAATATGTCTGTAAGTACTGGTCTGGATCCAGTTTCAGGCTTGCTCTGAAACCCAGAAGCAATCACTCTTGCTTTGATGTCTGGAAGGGTTTGTTTCACAACATTTATGACACTGGGAGGGAAAACTCCTATTGAAATTTTTTAATTAAGAAGAAATTTCAGTAAGAAAAATGCCATTTGTCCAAGTGTCATCTTACACAAAAATCCACAACAGCTCCAAACTCCCAAGCTCTCATTCACCTGAAACCTAAGCTGGGTCACAGCAAGGTATTGGCTGGCAAGAGTGGTACCACCTGGGTCAGTCTTGAATCACAAAAAAATGAGGCAGTTGTTGCTGTTTTGCCAAAGCTGTGGCTTGCCAGCAGCATCTCCCAGGTGATATCCTGCCCACCTTGGAGCTGCAGCCCGGCCAGGCTGGGAAGTCAGAGCTCTGCAGTCCTTCCTGTTCTGTACTTCTCCATTGGTGCTCACTGCTCCTCTGAAGCTGGGTGTGCAGACACTTCCCAGAAGGGCTAGAGGCCAATCCTTCTGAATTTTGGAATGCCTCTAATTGTTGCTACAATTTGTTGCTGCAAAGAGAGGGAGAGTGAGATCTACTCCTTGCAGATGGAGACTTTGCAGAACCATGTGGCTGCCTAAAGCATGTGTAGGCAAATATTTTTTACTGGTGGTTAATTGATTTCCAGTGAAGAGCTTGAGATGCCTCAGCTTTTAAGACTTCAGGTGGTGTTCCCTTTGACATTGTTATATTGTGTCCTATGATGTATATCATGCAAGGGTGGAGGTCTCTGCTCCTTTTGGCAGTGTACTTACTTGCTTTCCTCTGGCTGCGTCTGGAGAGCATTGGAAATGCCTTCCCACAGTGTCTCATCTTAATCAGTCTGAATGGGTGATTATTTTGGGCTGTGAAGCCTCTCCCTTGATTCCTCAGGGCCCTACTCTTGCTGCTTACCAGGAGAAAAACTTTTTCTCTTTTAACACAGGGGCCTGCCACCTCCCCAAACTTCCAACAGATGAAATATGGCTGCAGCCCAAGTGTTTATTTAGACTTCAAGAAGAAAGAACCACAGAAGGAAAAAATCTATTCAAATAAAAAGACATTTTCTCCTGATGGGTTTTTGATGACATTATTTTGGTGGCTAGACACTTGACTTTAAAGTATATAAATATCCATATGCCTTCCCATATGAGACGAAAATTCAAATCAAATAAATTCAAATCAATTTGGTACTCTTATTTCTCTCCTTTTACAAAGTTCTTTATTATTTTTGCAACTAAGTAATATGTGTTTGACTAACTGTTAATTTTTCCCACAAGTAACCTTGGATAAATAAAATAATTTTTAAAACAGGGGAAAAGTAACTTCTCAATACACAGAGAATTTCTTCTATCAGTCATTATCCACCATGGCAAATGTAAAGCTCCATACCGTATGTGAAAGTTGACTGGTCAATCCTCAACTCACGAAAATAGTTTTCCTTTGGTACTGGTTCACACAAACTTGAATTGCTCTCCCTGGAACTTTAGTGGCACTATTCGAACTGTTGAAATGCAGCAATGCTTTTCTAATCATCCATTATTAAATCCCAGTCATCCAGATCCTTGCTAAGCAAAACTTCTGATGATGTCCTTTAGCTGTGGCCCAATTTTTATCCAAGCAAATTTCAAAAACTCTCTGCAGTTTATTAGAGCACTGTGTTGGCAGCTGCATAACAGCCTTGTGGCTGGCCAGTGCTCAGGGCAGTACAAGTATGTGTTGTTTTACAAACATAGATACAAACTCTACCACCAGGCTTTCAAGGGTTTGTGTTTCTGGGCTTGGTTGTCCTGTTAGTCAGCTTCAGAGAAACTTGTACACTTAGATCCTGCTGACTTCAGTGAGAAACAAATACCTGCCTTGCTGTAGATTTAATTGTTTTCTTCATTTGGGATGGATTTTGATACATCATTACCTCCAGTTGTTTAAGAAGACAACTTTCTTTTGGGAAAAAGGCAGGCTTTGGGATCTTTTGTCTTAGTGCTTTGTAAGGAAAAAAAAGTGGTTCCTTCCACATGGTGTTCCCAGTAAATGGAAACACCATGTCATCCTAGGGCAGGAACTGGTGCTTGCTTTGTTTCCCTTTAAGGGTCCCCATACTGAAGGATTTTTAGTCTTTTTTCCCTAGCAAATCAGGGAAAAGGCCTTTTAGCGTTGACACTGTTATTCCTCAGATGAACATATTCGTCAGAAAAACTAATGTCATCTACTAAGTTCTGTTATCTCAGTGTGAGCTGACTTGAAGCAGCATCAGCTGGGAGAAAGCTGGTTCCAAGCTACAGCTGCTGTGAATTAGCACAGGCCCAGCAGGAGCCCCCGGAAGGGCTGTGAGCCTTGGGGGGCTGGTGGAAGAAGATTTAGCGTTCATAAGTTTGTGATGGGCTGTGGGGTCAGTTTGGTCTGAGGTAGTGTAAGTGTGGATAGTGAGTAGTCAGGAAGATCCTTGTCCTTAAGGACCGTGTTGATAAACACAAATGTTGAACTTGTGGAAGCTCCCTGAACCAGCAGGAAAACACAGGAGTGCTGTGTAAGAAAGGATAGGTGGAACAGCTAGATGCATCTTTTAATGGACGCTGTTCCTGTGTTTTGGGTGGACTGGTATGACTACAAGGCAAGTGATCTGTGGCTAAAAGGTAAGTGAAAAACTGATTTACCTTCATGGATGCTGCTAGGAGAGAGAGGAGTGAAAGTTTCAGTGATGAGAAAGAGGGAATGATTGCGTGCAGCAAAACACCTTTGAAGCTGAGAGAAAAGAGATGTCAGTATCCCTAAGCCAGAATCATTTGCTGAGACTTCTTGAAGGCATCTGGATATCTACTTCCCATCCCATACTGATGCCTTGACTAGCTAGCAAAAACTTCATACTTGGGAAAGAACAGCTTACAAAGCTGTGGTGGGGGCCATTCATTTTGGCTCAGTAGAGCTAGCTGCTAAAATACGTCTCTAGTGAGATCTGTTTGGGCTGCCTCTGGTCCTGGGAGTTGTGTTGACTGTGCTGCACTGGTTGAGTGATTCCCTTCTTCCTTTCCCTTGGCTTTTGCTGGCTTGGACCTTCTCATAGAGCTGACTGATGTTTGTTTGACATCACACCCCTGCCAGTGATAAGCATGTATCTGGTTGTTTTGTTTTGTTCTGTTTTTTAACTGGAGGTTGCTTAAATACATCAGTGAAACACTCTGTACTGTGGAACAGAAATAATAAACTCCTGAAAGCTCCAGGCTCCTGCCAGGTTCCAGAAGAATGAGCAATGAAGATTTCTACCTGCAAATCCCAGCACTAACAGGGCCTCTTGATTTGGTCCAGTGAGTCTCTGTACGTGGGTGTTGGGTACAGTAGCATAATTTTAGAGGTGTGAATTGATTTGTTCCATTTTTCCCACCACATGTCCCAGGATACTGGGAGAGAAAATCTTAGCTATTTGAAGGAGAGTGGGAAGAAAAAAATTAAGTGGCTAGATTTAATGAAAGCACAAGTTCCTTTACTTTTTCTCCATCTTTAATTATTTTTTCTGCTTGTTCAACTCAATTAACACGTGGGAAGGGCTGTGCTGTTTGAATGTAGGCTTCCTCAGTAGATGTTCTACAGCTTTACTGTACAGATGGGTAGCCTATGTTGCTTCCTGATGTTGGATGTTGTTCTCCTAGTTCAGCACATAGAATCTGCATGAATTACTGTACATTTTGTACTTTTAGGAGCTAAATGTTTTGTCCTCAGAAGTAATCCTTCTTCTTAGAGCCAGTTATTTTTCCAGTTGGATCTCAAAGCTGGACTTCAAAGCTTCACAGAAATTGGGTTGAGACCCATCTATGTTATTCTTAGACTGGAACAGCTGCTGTATTTGAAATAGATGGCAGCTGTTCTTGAACTGTGAGCTGCCTATCCAGGAACCAGCAGAGTTTAGGTCAGAGCTCAGCAAAGTCCAAATGCTGAAATTCTGTTACTCAGCTGAATTTTATGCTGAAGTACCTGTGCACCAAGCTGTGGTTACACTGGTGACTGTGGTGTAGGCGTAACACAGACATTCTTGAGTATCCCATTAGGCACCTAATACCATCCAAGTTTTGGGTTTACATTATCTTGGCACTTTTTTTGTCAGAGCCATGGTGCTTTGGAGTTCCCAGAAAGCCTCCCAAGGTTAATGTAAATCTTCAAACTCATTGTTATGTTTTGCTTCTAAAATGAAAAGGCTGGGGAAAGGAGAATTGGATGTTTTGGTGTGGGTTTTCTTTGTTGGCTTGGTTTTCTTTTTTCCCCCCAGTAACAGGGTCGTGTGCAAAAATAATCGGTGTGATGGTCTAGCTTTGTGTGAGTGATCCTGCAGTGAGGGATAGGATCTGGCTGTCTGTAGCTGTGTGGCGCTAAGGATCAGTGTATCTTTGCATAGCAATGCTGTGGAAATACAACATGTTCTTTTTAGGTGATCTTATCTGGATGCCGAAGAATGGGGTCCTAGCTTTGGTTTTGAAGCAATAGCATTAAATTGGATCTCTTTGAACATTGCTCATATCTGGCCAAAATTTAGTGACTGTTTAATAAAGTCATTGTGAATTTGTGTGTGTATGCACATCACAGTTTGTTGTTCCACTGCAGAACTGCTGCCCAGAAGGATAGATGCCCAGATGGATTTGAGTTATGTACCAAGACAAAGGTAAATAAATGCATATACACTTCATCAGATCTGAATTACTCTGTTAAAATATGATCTGCCTCTTTTTAGAATACCACCAAATTGCTGCTCCTCTTCTAACTTACTTAAGAAAACCATTACATTTTACAGAGAGAAAATGTGTGTTATTCCCCTAGTTGACTCCTGGCTAAACTCCTTTGCTTGGTTTGCACCCTGAACAGCTAAATGCTTAGTCCTCAAAAATATTCCTTCCTCTTGGAGGCAAATGCTTTCCTTTCAACACTGTTTCCTTCATAACAGGGCAAGGGTGGGATTCCCAGCCTAGGGCTGATCTACAGCTTTAGACTGAAACTAAATACAATGCCCTGGGACCAAGTCCCATCATCTGCAGAAGCTGGGCAAGAGGAAATGTTTCTTGTGTTAGCTCAGCTTGTGGCCACACTGGGAGAATTTGTTTTCACACTAAACAGTTGGCTGACTTTTTTACTGGGGG
Source organism: Cettia cetti (assembly GCA_013401135.1). Classification (NCBI taxonomy): domain Eukaryota; kingdom Metazoa; phylum Chordata; class Aves; order Passeriformes; family Sylviidae; genus Cettia; species Cettia cetti. The sequence goes on along the minus strand of VZUI01024905.1, from coordinate 56,442 downwards.
GGGAAAGGAGAATCAAGGTCTGGTCTCTGAGAAAAAAGGTTTTGCCTTAGCAAGAGTCCTTCTAGAGACATGCTGTTATTTTTCAATGCGTGTGTATATACAGTACTTGCCTCCCTGAAACACAAGCGTAAATCTTTTGCTGGTGGTGCATTTCTGTGTGCAAGATCAGGGTTCAGGAGAGCTGCTTGTATGTGCTGGTTGTTGTCTTTAAATCATTGCACAAGTAGAGCGGTGCTTGCCTAGCTCTTATTCCCAGAACATCAAATTTGATGGCTCTGGTGACAGGGTTTGGGTAACTTACGAATCCCAGCCTGTTTGCAGAGTGTTGCTCAGCATGTACTTTTGTTTCAGGTTGACTTCCAAGTTCAAAGAATAACATTTAAAATGCTGGTTTGAAAACACCGTGCACCCACTTGATGATTATTCTTTCTAACCTATTTCCCCTGTGTAGTTCAGTGCTTTCTTCTTAGCAACAGCCTCTATTTGGTTCAGGTTTTGACCTCCTATTGTGTAGGGAACTGAAGTCCTCTTGGAGCTCAGCCTGGCACAAGCCTAAACATGGAGCCTGTCTCTGTGTGGGGTAATGGGACTGCCACTCTGGGCTTGTAAATCACCACCCATCAGGAGCAGAAGGTGACTGCTCTTCTTGTTGCTGTAGCAAATATTTTGAGTGAAGGTTTCACATGTCCCTCTTGAGTGATGAGAGGACATTAGAGATGCTTGGTTTACTTCAGTATGTATGGGGATTTTGGATGCCTACAGGTTTGCTAAGCATGTTCTTTAGCCTTTATTTTATAAATGATGTTGCATCTACTCCAGATAGAAAGTACTAATTTGTGTATTATCATTTGGAGTACCAGCAATTCCTCGTTATTTGTGTTACAGGCAAAGCCTTTGGGCATGGAAATGTATCTTGTTCAGATGAACAAGATACTTTGTAATAACTGGCTGCATATGAATAAAAGCAATAGGATTACTGGAAATTATGACAAAATATTTTCATTACAATGCATAATGCCTTCCTGAAACTTCAGCAGTGATTTTCACTGGTTTTGTTAAAAACATTGCTGTTACATCTTATCCATTGGGTTAGAAGACAGAGCTGTGTAGTCTGTAGAGATTTCTAATTTTTCAGACTGTATCAGAATTATTGCTGTCTTGTTAGAATGTAGGATTAGAATGAGGATTTCCTGGATCTAATAATGGCAAATGATTTCCGGTAGCTACTTTCTCCTTTTTGATAACAACTTTAGTCTATCTTGACCAACAGGCAGCATAACCACTTCCTAACTCTAGATGGTACCCTTAAAGAAGAAAATAATCTTGCACAGTCTTGGAAAAGCTACTCTAACTTGAACATGGTTCTTGAGGTCTGGAATACTGAGCCACAGCTCAATGCCAAAGTCCTGGCATTTGACATAATGATTTATAAGAAAAAGGTACCTAATTAAGGGTAAACAGGAGACACATATATGGAAACTGGCAAATGTCTACTGCCCTTCTACTCCTTGCTGGCAGCGAGTGAAAGTGCCTGTGAATGTTAAAGCATTGAATACATGCTGAATATAGTTCTGCAGTCACATCCAGTTTTTGGGGTTTTTATGCTTTTAGGGGTGTATTATGTTTGTATGTATTCTATTTCTCTTTGAAAGTCTGCTCAGGAAGGCCACAAACTACTGCTGAAAGAAAAGGAAGACTGAGTCAGTTGTTAACATTAATTGCCCGCTGTTTGATATCCTTAAGCTTATTGCCTAATGGTATGTATGTGGGTTTTAGAGGACAAGAGGGATTGTGAGGGGAATAAAATGGAGACCTCCATGGAAATAAATTTAGCTTTAGCATTCTGGCTGAGGGGAAAAGAAGTGATCATGTTAAAACTTTTGCTCTTTAATCTCTGTCTTGATCTGTCGTGTCTGCCAGTTTCTTTCCATGCAATGACGCCCCTGAAACAAGCATTTTCTGAGTAAATCCATGTAATGTCAATGGTAGAATAGAGCAGAGCCCAGTGTGGTGCGGGTTCTTTGGCCACACAGGTGGCTTAACACCACCTGTCAGTTGTCTGTGCTCCACTGGGTTCAGTGGTCAGGGGATTGACTGAGGCACTCCCCATCAGTGCCTGTGGGTTTGGCCTCATTGGGGCTTCTAGAAAGTTTGTCAGTCTAGCCATATAGCTTGTTTAGGATTTTGGAGAACTGACTGTTCTTGAGGCCAAATCCTTCTGGGATGACAAGACACACAAGTGCAGCTGCAACCAAGACATCTGTAATGGAAACAGCACTCCCTTGCAAATTTAACTGGGAAATGCACTGAAGTAAAAAGTGAAGTATCACTCTAGAAATTTATGCCAGGTGATTTCAGTAGGCATTTACCAGCAGTGGGTTTTGTTAGGGCTTTGCTGCAGCAAGTAATAGTACTCTCAGACAGCACAACAAATTATGCAGGCATGTTTACTGCCTCATCTGGGGAGTAACTTTTGATTATTTTGGGGAAAGTAAATGCGTTGATTGCTCCAAGCAGTGGATATTTTCAGAGCAGTTAAAGCAGAACCAGTTGCTGAGATGCTTGGGTGTTGTCACATGATCTGTATCACCTACACCTGATGCTTTGAGATGGGAAGTGTGATGTTACAGAACAGAATAAGAATAGTCTAATTCTGGCATGAAATCTGTCTTTCACCTTCCTCCTATATAAGAGAAGTGAGATTTGGAAAAATTTGAGTAGAATCTTTGTCCCCAGCGCGTTCTGCCAAGCTGATGCAGGCAGGATAGCTTGTGGTTCTGCTTTTCTGGGTGCTGGGCTGAAGGCAAGTACCATGGTAGACCATAAGTTGTCCTAGGCAGTGGCTGGCTGATGCCCTTTCTCATGATTGGGCACAGGCTTGCCAAGATGGACCTCCTGCCATACCAAGAAGTAGCTGTGTATTTAATCAATAGGGAAATAAGTTGTTAGCTCCTCTTTTGCTTTGAGGTTCAAGCCATAACCAATCCATAAAGTCAAGGAATGAATTAGCTTTGAAGAACCTCTAATGAATGCAATGCACAAAGGCACATTCAGTTGAAGAATATCACACTTAATCTGAATCTTCCTTCTGAACATAAGAATCTAGGAGGTGCAGGTGGTTCTGATATGCAATTATATGTGAATATCTGATATGCAATTATATTATAAATGAACAGGTGGACACATGTTTGAAAATGTTTAATCTGAAGTTAAGCTTTTATCAAGATCAGTGAAATTGAGTCACATTTTACATCTTGCTTTGGTTTTATGTCGACTATTTAGTGTAGTCAAGCAGAAGTCATTAAATACAGCTCCTTCTAACTTGTAGTTAATTTAATTAAGCACAATTCTTTCCATCACTTTCCTTTTTGTTTTGCTGCAGGGAGAGGCTGTACTAGTAGTTAGTAGTGAAATGGATCACATGTGCTAACCATTGAATAGTTCAGTGTCAAGAATCGGAAGGATTAGAAACCTAGGCTTGGGCTGTCTGATGAATTTTATGAAGCTCTTCTACAGGAAGATGCACTCTCCTGCCAAGTGTAGTATGGGTGTGTTTTAGGCTTGAAGCTTGCAGGAGCACATCACAGCAGTTCTCTGAGAGCTCCTGCTTTTGTAAAAAATCAGCAATCCTTTAGGGATGGGTAGGAAGAGTCTATGTTTAAGCTAGCACTTAATACTGGAGTAACCCTGCTTTGGGTTTTCAGTGTGTTTAGGGACCTACTCTTCCTGCAGGCTTAACAGCTTTGAAACCTAGTCTAGAGTGTCTTGAACTCTCCCCTAGGTAGGAAAGCCAAAGGTGGTACCAAAATGTTCATTTTCTGTATATTTCTATACTTAACAAAATAAACTTCAGCCTAGACAGATCATTAGTTCTGTGGCTTGCAGCAAAATGTAATAAAATGAATAACCATAGGGTTTAATATCATCTCACACAATTGTATTACCACCCAATTACTTTTTTGACCTCTTTGGAAACATGTTTCTCTTAAAACACGCTCGGTCTGCAGTTCTTACTGTCCTCTCTGTGTCTTTTGTGTCAAGCAAATTGATTGTATTACATCATGCCCTGGCTCCAGTTTGTAGGAGCACAGCAAAGTGAAAGGTGTTGTGTGTCTTGGACAAAGAGTTTGTCTGCTCAGCGGCTGATTTCTCAGTTTCTCAGACCTGGGAGGACTTAAGGCAGCTATTTATTTTTCTGAAATTATTAAGCAAATATGACAATTATCTTCTGTCAGTGGCTGAGTTTTTAAGTCAATAGGCTGTTCTTGTGATAAGCCTGCTGAGCTAATTCTGCCACCTCCTTCAGTAAGTAGCCTATCCAGTCAATAATACTAACAGACACCCTTCACTGACTTTTAACAAGTTTGATGAGATACTCCCTGTCTCTGATAGAGAAAGAAATTCCATCATCTTCATGATTATTTTCAGTCGTGAAAACATTTTGCATAAACTGATACTTGGCAGAGAAAAATGTTGACACTGCTTCTGCATAGTCTAGGAAGGGCACCAGAGAGGGTAGGTTTTTTCCTACAGTTGTTTTGAAATGTGTTGTTGGATTTTTGTTAATCCACAGCAGGTGCAGGACTGTTAATCTTGTCCTTGTGTGATACTGGACAAAATATGAACCCATATTTTGTGTGGCTGCTCAAGGGGCCATAAAGAAGAATTGCAGGTTGTTTATATGGATTAAATAATCCTGGACATCTTACTTTATCATCCCAGGTTTAAAGGCTCAAACAAGATCTTAAAGGTCTGCAGGATCAGATTTAAGTGCTGAACACCCACAAATCATGCTAGGTTTATTGTAAAATGGCAGCAGAAGGGAAAAGTACAGCTTGGCACTCAGTAGATCAGACCTGGAAAAACCTAACCTGTAACTGTATTAAGGGGTAGAAGCTACCTACTGAAGTCTTGAAAAGGGAGATTTGCCATTCAGTCTGAGAGCAGTTGTATCTCACAGGTGGTGTTTTAAATGAAAACTTTCCAAGTTCCAAGTCCCATAATATTCTAGGCATTTCTAAAAATGATGAAGGGAGAACTCTATTAAGAAAGAAGTATTTATTTTGTGCAAGACATCATTGGAATAGATAATGCATTTTATGGTGTATATAATATTCCTTTTCAACTTTTAGTAGAGAGCTTGAGTGCTTTGATGCTCTCCATTAAGTCTCATTACTGTCTCTGAAGCTGCCCAGCTAAGAACCAAGCACCATAACCAGAAAGTCTTTTCCATGTTGATAGGCAGAGATGTCCATGCTGATGCAAAATGTACTATTGGACGTCCAAACTCTCTGACAGGTTTCAGGTTCACAGTTTTATGTGTGTCTCCATCCAGTCCAGTCTTCTGTGTTACTTCAAAATATGGTCCTGTCAGACACCTCCTAAGGGAAAGAGCCCACCCTGGAGGTGGTAATGAACGCCTGCCTCTGCTCGGTAGCCTCATTGCAAATAAAGAACGTAGGCTTCATAGGAAGCACTGGTGTCTTACTGGACAAATACTTTTTAGTTCATTTAACTGCTTAAATAAAATGTTTCAGGACCCTCTAGTTAATAGAGATACTATTACCTTCGGAGTTAGTATTTTTCTTTTTTTTTTTTTTTAAATAATCTTTCATTTACAGATAAAAGGGATAAACTGGAATGCCAGCATTTGGTGGGTTTTTCCCCCTAGGTATGAAAGGAGAGGCTAGACAGGGTGAAGTAGCGACGGATGTGGATTTCTTGATTAATTTTGTTTGTAACTGAGATTTTGATGGCAGCTGTAAGGCATTGAGAACTGGGGGATATCTCTTCCAGCTTTAGCACTTTTGCCTCAATGCATAGTAGAAAGGGCAAGATTTGGTGCATGTAGATGCTTCAGGTCTTTTAAGACAGCCTGTCTCAAAACTTGCTCGCTCTTTCCCAGCTGTGAGAGTTGATCTCTTACATTACAGTGAAGAATAATAAAAAAAAGATTTAAAAAGAAAGCAGCAGGGCTGATTGCAGTGAAAGAGAGATATTAAATGTAGTTTAGAGCTGGGGGCAACCTTTGTTTTGCAGATTATTTTCTGGCATTTAGCCTGATCCAGGAAACCACTTCTATCAAGAGAATGAAAGATTAAAGTCAGAAATTTAATTGCTTAAGAAAAAAGATTTACTACCCATGAGGATCATTGGCATCCAAAATAAGGCCTGTTCTGTAGTGTACACTACATCTCAACCACACAGAAAACTATCACAGAGAAATAGAAATCCTTGCAGCTCCAAGAACAGGCTTCTAGTTCCACCACAAGAAAGTGATTTCTCAATACCACTGGAATGTGGTTTCTAGTACAGAATTTCTGCTTACAATATTCTTCTGTCATCTGGTGAATTTAAAGAATGAAATTATAAAGGAGGAAATATTTTGTTATTATAGATCAAATAAATTAGGCCAAGTTAGATGAATAGCTTGTTGAGTTATCCGTAAGACACTTTATTTTTCTGCATGTCTCATTCATATAAAATAGCATAAATGTTGCTCTTCTGGCTATTAGCATGTGATGCAACACATACTATGTCTTTGGGCTGTCTAGGCCAGTGCCAAGAAGATAGCTCTTCTAGTGCAAAATGGGGTAGCCAAGAGGCTTTAGAAATGCCAATTCAGTATTTTCTGAGCTGTGCTCTTATTACAGTTATTATTATGAGAAAGAAAAATAATAGTGTGGTTTTAGCCTTTCCAAAAAAAAAGCCCCCCAAAAATCCAGCAAAAAAATCCCCACCACCCAAAACCCGCAAACTCATGCACTAACTACATATGTTAGCACTTTGTATTCTTAGTTACCTTTCTGTGGATTACCTGCCTAGTGGGATAAGGGCTTTCCTTCCTCTAAGGACAGTAAGAGAGTTAGTGAATTAAAAATCCTGGAACTTTCCTGTGTTTTACTCTTTTTGTTGTTGTGGTTGGTTTTTGGGTTGATTTTTTTTTTTTTTAGCTTAGTTTGGTTTTTTCATTTTGTTTTGGTTTTTTTTGCACTACCAGAGCATATAGAGCCTCTAGCAGGAGCAGTGATCCCTCAAGGAGTAGAGGGCTCAAATGAAAGGAGGGAAGGAAAACTGTGGGATAGAGCAGTAATTTGAATATCTTGGGTGCTCAGTAGTTATATAAGATTAGTTTAACGCTGAAAAGGGAGGTTCTGGACTCCCAGTCTGAAAGCATATACATTCAGCAATGCAGTGTTTGTCTCTCTCCATGCACTGGGAAGGAAGGTAGGGACCGGCCTCTGGAGGGGAGCTGGCTCCAGCATGCTTCCATCAGGAATGGTTCTGCTGGAGTGGAGCCTCTTGAAAGATGAAAGAAGTGGGGGAGTCTCTGTGCTTGGCTTCTGTACCCATGGTTCAATTGTGATGGAAATGGTTCCAAAGCAACAGTGAGGTGAATCTACAGCTTCAGTCAGTGGAGAACATTGTCCTAAGGAGGTTTCTGTATTTTCGAGTGTAGTCTGCTTCTTTTGTGCTTGTCACAGTAAGATCAACAACACCCTTTTGGTAACAACCTTTACTAGAAATGGGCAACTTGGGGAAAGACCTGAACCTGGGGCCAAGCCAAGGTGTCTGGTTTACTTCCACATGTCCAAACACCAGTAATACCTCTAAAGCTATCTGCAGGCATGTACCATACAAAAATGTGCCAAATTATATACATTGGAAAGTGGTTGCCAAAAAATAATGACAGTAATTATTTTCATTGGCTTTTTATTTTTTTTGGCTTGTCTCATCTGTGAGCCCAGAAATAAGTCAAACCCAGGCAATGTGTTGGAATATGGATTTCAGATTAACCACCTTCTCAGCATCCCTCTGGCAACGTTTGCCCCAATGGCTGAAAGACTTTGTGGTTCCTCTGTGGACCGCACTAGTTGGGAACTGCAGCAGAACTTACCTTACCAGAATTAACTTGGGAACAGGATCTTCCCTGGATGGGAGAATGGAGGACTGCAATCCAATTTAAAAGTCAAGCACAGAAGAAAAAAATATTGTCAAGTACTTCTACCTTCTGAATCTTCTATTTTGGTATTTTTTAGTGTGAGTGGTTCCTCCCCACTTTTCCCAGCTCAGACAGACAAGCCTATCTACTTTGTAATTAACAGGCTGGTGTCTGGTGTCTGAAAAACTTTACCCATCTGACTGGTTTAGTGTTTCAGAAAGGCTTAAATTTGAAAAAAGCATAAACATCTGGGTTGCATTCCTTAAGTATCCTCGTATATCCTGAGCTGAGAAGAGCAGAATGGTACATTGGATAAGCTGGCGTCTGAAGGTTTAAAGACTTCTGGTTAGTGCTTTGTAAGATATAACTTGGCATTTTGTGGTACTTCTCACTTCTGGACTGTATTTTCCTTACTTACTTTGAAGCTTGTTTTCAGGTTTTTGATGTTATTGTGATTTAACTAGAAAACTTGTCTTATTTTTGAATGTACTAACTTCTTCTTTGGTTTTATTCCTACAAGTAGGTACCAGGAATTTAAGTTAAAGGATCAAGAATTGATGAGGAGATGTTTTCCTGCAGTCTGTTAGTTCATTCATCAAGAATTCAGTGGTATCTGAAGCAGCTTTTTCTTTCTAAAGCTGGAATAAGGATCAGTATGTTTGCAAGGCTTTATCCCCCGTGCCTATTAAATAGCTTTGCTTTTTACAGGGCAGAGTTGTAGCAGGGGTTCCTTGCTCTGCATGGCACATGTGTGAAGATGCTGATTTCAACAGGATTCACAGTAAAATGTCAAGAGCTTGTGAGGCTCATGTGATACTGTAAACAGAAAGGAGTGTGTCAAAGTGCCTCTACATTCAAGGCACATACAAAACTCTCTGGAATGTGCAAAGGGTGATTTTAGCATAGTACAAGACTCAGAGTCTGGTCTCCTCGTTGGACCATGTCAATCCTTGCTGCTTTGCAGCCTGCTTGTGCTGGGACATGTGACTTGGTGGCACATGCAAGAATAGTGTCTGCCCAATCCCTCCTCCTTTTCCTAAACCATTTGTTCCCCAGCACTCAGGTGTGCATAACCTTGGTCCCTGTTGTTTGAAGCAAAATTGTTCCTGTGTGAGTTCTTGGCTCTTGAAAGCAGCTGGAGGTGTCCTCCAGCAATGTCTCACTGGATTTGTAGACTCTGTGAAGTTAGTACTCTGAGCACGGAATAATGGACCTTTACTGGCACAGAGAATGAGATAATTGAATTAACAGGAGGAAAACATTAGCATAGAGCAGGTCATGGTGCAGGACGGAGGTTGACTCAAGTCTGTGGGTGTTTAGTCCTGTGATGTGAACGCTGTGACTGATGACAGAGGTGCAAGGGTAGACAGCTGAGATCAATGACAGGCCAAGGATGAAGCTCCTCTGTTTTATGCTGCTCTGCCATAGGGTTCTTTTAAATTGTCTATCTCTGTCAAACAAAAGATGAAATAAGTATGTAGAGCTTGCTCTGGAAAGACTTCCTGTATGTTTCCAGTACTTGCTCAGTATTTTATTTTATTTCATTTCATTTTATTACAAAGAAAAAATACTTCCCAGTTAGTCAGCTAAAAAATCCTTATTTGTTTATTCCATGTAACTGAACCATGGAGATCTAGGAGGAAAGTTCAATATGTTTGGGAAACGAAATGTACGGTCCTTGATTCTGCTAACAGGAGACTAGTATTTGATCTATCTGTCCTGCCACTAGTGTCAAAAATAAGATTTAAATTGACCTCAAAATGTACCATGAAGTGGCCTGCTGAAAAAAACTCATGATTTTTTAAGAGTTAGAATAGTATTTGGCTGATAGCTTCAATCTAGCCCTTATGTACCAAGCCAGTTTGACACTGGCTGAATTCCCCTTGCCCCAACATATCTTTAACAGTCATTCTCTAATCTGCTACTGAAAAGAAAGTTACTATCTCCTTGTTAGCACCAGCGGGATGCAAAACCTGACAAAAAATCACCCTGAGAGGTGGTAGCTGTGCTGCTGGTGCAGCCCTGTGGAACAAATTCCAGTTGCTGTTGAGGCACAAGGAGAGAAATACAGAGATAACTTTTGAGTAATTTCATACATCCATGAGAGCCAGCAATACAGCCTGTGTCTCCCAAAGAAGAAAGTTTGTGCTCCTGGACATGCAGCTTTGAGATCTGATTTTTCTATTACTGTAGGAAGGTAGAGTCCTTGGGTATTGATTCTGTGTGGGGTGAAGCAGACACATCCCATGGCAGCTCTTGCCTTCTGTGGCCCTGAATCAGTGGGATCTGAACACCTCTCTGCTCTGCTCTGCTCTTGAAACCTCTCTGGGATGTCAGAAAGTCACAGGCCCCTCCATCCTTTGGGCTGGACTACTTGCTATATCAAAATTCCTATGGACTCTTTAGATTGGAAAAACTGCTCTTTAAGACCTCTGTTCCCAGTAAGGGATTGGGTAACATGCTTATGGGGTGCCTACTCTGGGGCAGGGCCTGCTATGAATCCCCTCTGGCTTTGAGGGGCTGCATGTGAGCAGCTGGGGTATTGCAGGATTTCCTGAGGTGTTTGGGAATTCCAGGAGTAGGATTCTGCATTATGCAGAAATAAAATGTTTCTCACATGGAAAACAAGCAGTCTCTTCCTTTGGCACAGTATATCAAAGTCATTAGTTTTCAGCCCAGAGGAAGGAAACACCCTCAGAATGTCAGTGTTTGCAAGGAACAGAAATGCTGAGTGATCTGTGGCATCTATTTTTTTAGGGCAATGATGCCACAAAGGCATTAGCCAGCTATGTTCTTGCACTTTCTTTTGGAAACAATATTGCTTTCTTAAACTTTCTCAGACTAAGGCTTTCTCAGAGACTGCAGACCTCCCTGTAGTTGGGCTCTTACCAAAGCAGTTCCTTGAGGCTGAAGGATACAAAGAGGGCCATCATATTTCTTGGTCATCTTGAGAAGGAACTGTAGCCTCACCAGCAATCCCCTATGAAAATGTTTGGAACAGTGATGACTGATGTTGTGAAATATGCCTGTGGTGGTTGCCCAGCTGTTGTTAGCACCTGCAGTGTTCATGGATAGGAGATATTAGGGAAGGGTTTGAAGAATTTTAAGCATGAAGAAAAGATATCCTAAGAGCACATAGAATTGAGGGGTTTGACTTCAGAGACCCATATGTTTTCTTGGTATACTTATGGGGCATGCCTTTGTAAAATATGTAAAAAATTTCTTTGTAAAGATTGAATTGCTTAAACAGTGGTCAAGACAAGAAGGAAACAGGTTTGGTTCATGAACTATAGCAATGTAAAGGAAACTGCTTTTAGGTCCATTATTTATGATATCTAGCCACAGCATCATCATGAGATTGAATATAATGGATACTTCGTTCACAAGCAGTGCTCATCTGGTACATGTGATGCTGCTTCTGGCTTGAGTGTAACCCATTGGGTGCATTTATTTGCCCCTTATGGCTCTTTTAGTGAGGGTCAAGGGTCAGAGGATAGAAAAAACAAGTATTCTTCCCACTCTAAGTGTGTGTTACCTGGTGTTCAATGACAACCCCAAAATGGATGTTACTTCCAGCACTGAGGTGGGCAGCAGAGAAGTCCTCACAAATCTGAACACAATAGTGGAAACTGGAGCAGCCACTGCTATGCAGAGAAGCATTTTTTGTTCACAAAAATCATCACTGACTCAGAGTGAACTAGAAAAAACTGTCCTCTGAACTGTGATGTGTTAAACACTTTCAGTCCAAGGCTCTCTGGTAGTCTCTAGCTGATGTTACCTACAAAAGGCTCCATTGAGCTCTAGTGGAGCAGGACAGCACCCAAGAGACAGATGGATCATGAGGGGTCTTTCCTGTGCAAAGCTCTGGATATCAATGCCTTGCAGATGCTATGTAAGAACAAAGCCCTGGGCTTTGTAATAGAAAAGCAAGAAGATCATGATATAAATATTGCTGGAGTGGAAACCTTTATCTATAAAGAAATAAAAAATGTGCAGTCAGCTTTGTACTGGACGGCTCTTGCAGCACAGGAGAGCTGTGAAATGAACACCTGGCTGGAAGAAAACTTCTTGGATATGATGGCCATTGGCCAAGCTCCAGGGCTGGAATGAAGGCTTTCTAAATCAGAAAGTCTAAATCTTTCTGACTAAATCAGAAAACTTTCTCACTGGTATTGGTGGCTGTGCAGTGTCTCAGGACCTGCATCACCCTGGTTGTGCAGGCATTGCTGATTGCAGTGTAGGTGGTCTGAGGCCCTCAGTGTTCCTCTAATTTCAGTTGCCTTCCTCCTGACAAGCGAGTTAGGGATTTATGATGGGTGAACAGTCCAAGAAATGCTGCTAAACCAGCATGGAAAGCTTTCCTCAAGGCATGATCTTCAGACAAGCACAACACAGATCAGATGGTGAGAAGACCTGGCTGCAGTTTGGGAAGCAGCTGTCCCCTTTTCTCAGCTCATGCCTGCCACATGCAGGGTCCCTGCTCATCCTGTCTCATCTCTGTGCCAATGTGTGACAGACCTGATCACTTACAGAATAGCATTTAAAAAGATTGCAGAGTAGGTTTATACGAGGTTGATGATGCTTTCGTTTAGGACAATTAGTGTGGGTTTTTTCTTATGAAGTAAATAATTGCCAACTCTGACACAGCAGCAATGTTTTGTGCTTCGGAGGTACCTGGAATAAAGGAGAAACAAAGTGCAAACCATCAGCTCTAATCCACTGATCAAAGACAATCAAACTTATAGAGGGGAATGGCTAAGAGACTTCTTCTATTCCTCCTGAATATTATGGAAATTTTACTGGATTCAGTAAAGACCATGTGAAAATTATTTTTATAGTGAACCCTTTCTACCTGTAGTATGTAATTTAAACTTTGACTAAAATGTCATCATATCACTTTAACTTCTTATTTTCAAAAAGAATTTTGAAATATATACATAGCCTTTCTATGACTTACTGTCTGTCTGTAAGATATGTTGTGCAACTTACGACTTCAGTTTTCATTGTCACCTTGACTACTAGCATGCAGTTAAAATGGTGACATTGAAATACTAAATTTTCATGTATGCCAAAGGCCACATGAGGATTTGTCCTTCTTTGTGTCAAAAGTTGAGTATACAGTTATATAGGTAACTTCAGTTTTGGGAAAATTATTGGTATAATTTTCTTTACCAGCACAGTTCCCAACCATTTTATAGGGAAATTAAAAAAACAAACAACAACAACAACAACAAAAAAAAACCAAAAAAAACCAACCAAAAAAACCCCCAAAACAACAAAAAACAAACAAACAAAAAAAAACCCAACTCAAAACCCACCAAAAAACCACAAAAAAACCAAAAAAACCCCCAACCCCCCCCAAAACCCCACCTTGGTGATTGATTCACAAACAGGTTAAGAGCAATCTGCATTGTTTCCATGCATCGGTCAGCTGAAGTACTCCTGGCAAATCCTATCCCTTTATCACCCTAATCCTCCAAGTCTGGAAGGAAAATGCAAAAGCATGTTTCAAATGGGAAAGCACCCCCAGCCCCTCTCCCCGTTAACAACTTACTTTTCAAACTCTTGCCATCTTGGGGCATTATTTGACTTAACACTGAGTTCCCATTAGTATATGCAGAACAGAAAATTCAATTTACCATCTCCAGGGTCTCTGCTGGCAACTACTCGCCTGACAAAAAACAAATGATTTGGCTTTGTGCGTGTGAGCAAGATGATTTCTACCACTGTGCTTTCTCTCAGAGAATTGCTCTGTTGATCTTTGTTTTGAAAATACTGACTTTTGAATCTGGGAAATCAAACCACCAAGGCAATGCATTGTCTTGGAGAAGTCACAGGCTGCACATCTGAAACACGTTGCTCTTCTGCTAGAGATGTTAGCAGTGTATACTGTATTACTGATTGCTTTATCAGTTGTGTGTAGTGACTGTTCTGGCTGAAAAAAAAGGCACAAGATTCAAAATCATGGGTATTTTTTGCCAGCAAAAAATATTTTGATGGTTTTACATTAGGACACAAATGTCTTCCATGTCTTCACCTGGCAAAATCCAGCACTGCAGCCTAATGCATCATTGACCCCTGTCTCTGTTGCACAGGAGAGGGGAAGCAGCTGAGAGGAGCAAGTACCAGGGCTCCTTCAAGCAAAAATTCAGCCTCGGATCCCTGAGGAGCATAAGCAAAGAGAAGCAAGACCTGGTGCACTGGAGGGGGGCTTGCAGAGAGTTATCAGTCAACAGCTGTAAGCCCAGACTCCTTGCAGCTGATAACAGATCTGCTCATTCAGCCTGGCCACTTGTGCATGGAAAATCAAAGAAGACTGAAATCTGTTAAGGGCAGGGGGAGGGGAATGACCCAACCTTCAGTAAATGCCAGACTACCACAAAACTGTTGTCAAGATATAGCATGGGAAGATTCACTTAGCAATACTGCTTTTAAAGATGCCTCTGCTGAGTATTGATCTGGGACATAGACAGTCCACTCACCTCTTGTAGTAGGAAATTAGGAGTATCTGTGTTTGGTTTGAATTCTTGGTCAGTAGCAGTTGGTAGAAATATTGATGTTTCTCAAGCTATAGTTATCTACAAGCCCACGTTGCCTTCAAGAAAACTAGGGATGGGTGAAATTCCAACCTACTTTTAACTGGCTAACAACACTTCCAGTTTCTTACTCTATCAGATATTAAAGAGCTCCCTTGTCTATAAGGCTGCATGCAGCAGTACAACTGAGCACAGAATAGTGCTTGTAGTGTTTCTAAAAACCCAAATTTCTGCATCATGTCTAAATTGTTATAAAACATACTCTTCTCTCTTTCAGCCTTTAGGCTGCAGTATGATGCTTCCACGATGCTTTCATGATGCTTCCATGCTTGGAGGTATGTAGTGGCTTCAACCACTTGTGTAGAGCAAGGATCCCCTCTCCTCCCTGTTTTTTTAATGGCAAGGAAACCTAAGCACATCCCAGAAGCCAGAGCTTCTGCACCCTCTGAAAAATTCTTGCTCTGGATGATGGAGGGGACCAGGAGCCCAAAGAAATTGTGGCACATCCCAGTGACAGTGCAGCCCTTGAGTCTATGGTTGCCTTGGAGCATAGCACAGTGGAGAGATCTCTGTGGTACCTCCCATGAATGTGTAAGTGGGAACAATGTGCAAAAACAAGTTTCTGAGTGAAAAAAATACCCCTCTTCACCCAGGATGGGCCAGTGTCAAAGAGGCAGTAACAAAGCTGTACATCCAGGACAATGACTAGAACCCAGAAAATGGGCCTGTTTATGATGAGGGTACTTCCAAAGGAGTAGGGCTTTTGGGAGGAAGATATGCTGCTATGTCTGAAAGACAAATCTTATAGAATCTACCCAATGAACTCAGTAAAGAGGTCTAAAAAGCTGCTGGTGCTCATCATCCTTCTGCTACAGCTTGGCACCTCCAGGGCTTGCAGTTTATAAAGTCCAGAGAGCACTGTCTGACTGAAAGGAACTAACTATGGAAATGCAATGTGGGTTATTATCATTATGGTCCTTTCATGTTCTTACTCAAATCACTGATGCACCTTCTGTGTCCAGCTGACCAAGCAGTATTTCTTGCTTTATAGGATTCTGATTCCACTTTCATTGTTAATGTTCATTACTTTCTTAGAGAGCTACAATTTCATTATTAATACATCAGTGTAACAGAGCACAGATTACATAAATGCATTTCTGAGCATTAGCTAAATACTAGTTTTAAGAACAAAATATGCATCCTATGCCAACAATATGTTCCATCTTATACAAATACTGTATGGCTACAATTGCAAAAGTACTTGGAAAAGGCTTTTATTATCTTAAAAGAATATAGCAAAATAAACATTTGCTTATCCTTTCCTTCTACAGGAAATCAGGATTTTGAGTTTGAAAGGTGGTTACTGTGAATGTTTGAATCTGTTCAATGATAGTATCAGTAAATTTTAAACCTCTTATCTCTATGAGAATCAGAGGGTGAGTTGCTCATGTATGAGCTGTTTCAGAGGTACAACTGTCAGCTGTGGTGTAGTTGTCTCTAACTTTGGTGGTTGCCCTAGCCCTGGCTAGAGAGTTGTTGATGTTGTTTGAGCTAAGGAGAGTCCCACAGCTGAGCAATGGGATGAGACCAAGGTGATGCCTACTCTCCTAGTGTCACCAATTTTGGAGCTGAAGCTGGTCCAAAAGCTGATTTAGCTGCAAGCAGATATTTAGAGCGTGGATGTGATGTTCCAAAGTATTTCTTTGCTGTGGTCAAGCTTGTGCTTCAGCTGTCTGTGGACTAGGGAAACTCAGAGCTGGGTTGGATTGATCCTATTACAGGAGCAATTGAGTGCTTGAGGTATCTCTGTGTGCTGACCCTCTTGGGGGAACTGGGGCCAAATTTAACACCTACTTTCTGTTCCTGGGAACAAACACGTGCCTCATCACATGCCTGCGGGTCTGTCTCCCTTCTGCTAGCCTCACACAGACATACATTTTGGCCACAGCTGGTTGTGCCAGGGATCGTCTATCCTGCATGGATTCCTGGTATTGGTATTCCTGGAGACAATCTCCACTTCAGGTCTCATTTCTTGAAATATACCAAAAGGACTGGGCTGTTTTATAAGAAAGTCCCTGTGCTTTAAGTTCCTTCTCACCCCATGCTTTCTGTTTTAGCCTTAAAACAAAACGTGGGAATTATTTGGAGATCCTCTGAGCAGGACTCTTCTCATTCTGTTCAGGGAAGCCTCACTGCTGAACTCACTGCTGAACTCACCAGTTTTAGCACATCATTTTGGGACCTCTTTAAAATGCAAGCTACTTGTGTTATCTCCTCCAGAGATATTCACAGGACTGATGCTCTGGTGGATTAAGTTATTTTATGCATTGTAAACAATAGGTTGATGGAGCTGAAGTGCTGAGGTCCTTTTTTAATCAGAGGCACCAGATTAACTTGCTTTTAGTCTTTCAGAAACTCACTTACTCTTAATGAGTTTACCATGATATAGGTCCACAAATTTCCTGTCTGGCTTCTTTTGGCACTCTTAGATAAAAATGCCATCTGGAAAGGAGATTTATTGGTTTTGAGATGATGTCCCATCCTTATCACCTTGTTTTGCTGGCCCTGAGCTCATCCAAGATAGCAGTACTTACCTAGACAGCATCAGTTTGTCAGACACAAATTGTGGAAAAATTAATTTAAAATACCTTGACCTTTCTACCCTACTAAGACAAGATTTATTTTTTTCCATAGAAAAACCTCTTGCTTAAATATGTATGTATATGGATACGTGTATGCATACAAATAAATAAAAACTTTAGCCTTTTTCTACTATTCTGCTCTGCTTCCACTGTAAACTCTGCCTCAGTTTTGTCATGGAAGGGTTTCTATTTTGCATTTGTATTTATTTTGCAGAAAGGAGTTTGGAGCTTCAAATGGCATCTATTGTTGTGTGCTAAGATGCCAATGTCAGCCAGGGGAGTTTTGTGGCATAGTTTTATTTAGAGACCCTTCAGCTCAACACAATTTTCAGTGTTTAACTCCATGTGTATGGCTGCCCTAGATAGAGGGATGGGTGCAGCCGCTGGGTGAAGCTTGGCTGAAGCACCACAGATACTTTCCATGACATCCAGGTGATAAGGACTTCCCCACTCTCCATTTCTGGGGACTCAGAAAACTAAAAAACATCATTTAATCAAGATGGCACCAGAAAAATGAGCACAAATACTCACTGGTGCAAGTGTCCAGGGCTCATAGCCAAAAACCAAACAAAGAGAAAAACTCAGAAAAAAAAAATGTTACTGACCATAGAAATTGCCAGGGTGGGGGATGTGTGCATGCTCACATATGTTATGGTAAGGTAATGTGGAGCTTCTGTTAACTCTTTGCACTTGAGCTCTTGCAACAGCTCTTAAAATTTGTTCAATACATTTAAAACAAAACAATCCTGTGTCTTTTTGTAAACTTTCTATAGAAAAATGCCTTACCCAGAAGTTACATAGAAAAGAGAAAATAGAAAAGTGTTTCTAGTTCTGTTTGAGCTGTAGGAAGGTTATTCCTTTATACTCAGCCTTCAGTGTTGAGGGGTGAGTGTATCCTTTTTTTTGTTTGCTTGAGTTGCATGCCTTCACAGATCCTGGCAGTCACTACTGAGGTTCTGCTTCTTCAGTGATTAAAGAAGCATTGTAGAAAAATGAGTTTGTGTTTTCAGAAATATGCGGAGAAAGGCTTATGCATGAATTGGAGGATGGCATAGAAATTTGCAGTGATATTCATAACATCATTTATTAATTACAAATAATAACAAATTATGATAAGTTCTCTATAGATAAGTTTGCTCCACTGATCATGGATTGCTAAACTTGAAGGGACTCCTGGGCATAAAAAACAAGCTCTGCTGGAATTATTTAAATTCACCTAAGCATCTAAAGGGCTGTGCACTTTTAACTGGTGAAATTTATCTTGTGGCAATGCAGCCACGTGCTACACAGAAGTAGAGGGTTGCCTCAAGAAATGTATGTGATGTGAAAGGAGGGGATTTTTCAAATGTGTTTTAAAAGCATTGCTTTCCTTTCCTTGCACTTGTGCTTTATTCCCATATATTGGTTTTGCTGCAAGTTCCTTACAGCAAAATATTCCTCTGATGTAGGAGACAGACTGACAGTTAATTGGTTTCAAGGGATGACTTTACAATGATTTTTCTTTACTGTGAATCTTTATAGCTAGAGGGAAGGAAGATGACACACAAACAAAATTAATTTTTGCTTCTTCCTCTCTGTAAAATTTGTGCTTAATGATCTTGGCTCTTCCTCAGTGCTGTGTTTTTTTACTGCAGTGTCCTAATCCAAGCTCTGATCTCACTTTCACTTAGTGTCTGAACTCTGATGAGCTGTCAGCACTTGATGCTGTCCCTTTCACTCCTTAGTCTCTCATTTAATAGTTGAGTATTTGACTCTCTTGGTGGCTCTAGATATCAGCTAAATTTTTACAGGACTCTCTTAAATGAATATTTTGTACTTGTTTCCCTGCTAATGGAAGATGTGAATGCCGTATCTGCCCTATCCCAGCATGCACAAGGGAAATTATCATCATGTCAAATTACAGCTTCTGACTCCTGCCAGACAATCCCCTGCCTTATCTTATCTATCTACATTTTTTAATGCCATGCTCATCATCATGGCATCTAAGTGCCTTAAAAGTTTTCCATTGCTTCAGAGGAAAGATTAATTTATGGGTGTGTTAGTGGAAAACTTTCCCTGGTTCTGGCTATTTGATCTGTGTGTGAACAAGGGTGATAAAGGTTAAAGTGAATTAACACAGAAAAAACGACCTTCCAGTGCAACCAGTGCAATAATCTTTGATTTGCCAAACCTGATCCTTGTTGATATTTTGTCCAAAATACATCGTGTGGCTTTTGCTTCTGGTTATGTTTGGGGATTAGCTGGATTCTGCAATGCTTCTGGCACTGGTGGTGAAGTGATGAATCAAGCACCAACACAAGCTCTTGTTCTGTTCCATTTCATGCCCTCACAGTGATCTTGGGTCTGGTTTGAAGTATTTGAGCCTTTTTGGTTGCCAAGAAGGTGGCACATTCATTGGAAAAAAACCAGCTTGGATTCTGCATTTGAGTTTTATTTTGTACTGCACATTGTAAGGAAACGTGGTGCAAAGGCTGTTGCATGTTAAATAAAACAATTTAAACTAGGAATTGCTGAGATGACAAGAAGCCCACAAGGGATTTCTTCCTCATTAATTACATTTCTGAGCAAAACCATCATTTATGTCTCATGAATGTTCTGGGGTGTCAGTTGTATACAACTGCTGTTTATTTTTCAACCTGTACCAAAGAGCATAAGAAATTAATATCAGGGCTGAAACTGAGGTGTGTGTATAGGCTTCTCATGTGCTTCTGCATGTGTGAGTGCTGCTGGCGCCCTTCACGGGGCAAATATGTGTCTCTAGCTCTTTTACTGTCCTCCACTGACTCCAGAGGTCTGGTCTGAAGGCAGGGACCTGACTGATGCTAGAGACCAAAGTGTCACTTGCCAAGTCCTGCCTTTGTCCCTGAGACACGCTGCAGCTTTCAGGATCCTTGTATGGCTCCTGGGATATCAGATTTTGCCTGTGTACTGGCTGTGGTTGCTACTGTGCCTTTTCTGGAGGTTTGTATTGCTGTGATGTGCTGTGCACTGCTGCTTCCCTGCTCAGTGCTAGGCAGCAGGCTGTGAGGTCTTTGATCCCCTCCTCAAATCACAGCTGATCCATGGAAATCCCTGTCTGATCTGATAGCTCTCCTGTTTTCAGCCATTGATCGAGAGCAGTGTTGGAAAAATTAGCAGGCCAAAAGCAAGCTCATGTTGTTTTATTATTTGCAGCAATCTGCAGTAGAGTGTGACTGTGATGTCTTTTCCAAAGTTTCTCTATCCGCTAGGGGTGATGCTTGTACTCTTTGGTGGTAGTTTGGATTGGAGGAGCAGGCCAAGGGTTGATATATTTCAAAAAGATTTTCCTATTCTTTCCTACTGATGTAGAGGTTTCAAGGCAAACAGTAGTAGTAAATGTAGATTCTCAAGTCGAAAGGAGTAGCTGTCTGGCAGTTAGTTCTTTCATCTTGCTAAATTGTGGGGAAGGGGAACACAGGGGTGTGTCTTGGTGCCAATGAAAACATTTTAACTTGCTTAACAACTCACTTAGCTGTACTGCAGGTTATTTTCTTTTTTTCTGTATTTTAGCATAACAGCAGCTTGCAAACAATGCCAGAGTTTAATCTGCAAGTGTCTGCACTGTCAGAGATCAACTTGTTCTACTGACATACTAAAAAAGAAAAAAATCACAGAGAAGAAGTAGAGAGCTTAATTTGGCCTGCAGACTGTACTTCATCCCACTCAAACCGGGTCACTGTAAAGCAAATAAACTGCAGCCATGTGGGTTCTGCTGTGGGAGATGTTGTGCTGCCTTTGATCTTGGAGAAAGTATGAAACTCCTGGATTTGACTCAGAGTTCTCCTTTATGCATCTAATAAAAAAGCAAACATGCCGTCCTGTTGAAGTTGGTAGGTTCACCCATACATATGCCTAAATTTAAGCACACTCCCTGATGTAGGGAGATTTCCATCTCTCTTGGACAATTTGCTTGGTCTTCCACTGAGCTGTTCTACAAGAAGACCAGAAGTTGAGAGGATGCAGAGGGGAAGAGAAATGTTTGGTCCAGGTCCTCCTTCAGCAGATGATTTTGCTACTTAAGGAACAGTTGCTAAAGTCTGTGATTGGCTTTGCTGTGTGCTGAAAGATTGCTTCCTCCAACCTTGTGCTCTGATTTTCTGCCTTGTAATTAGCTCTTCCACATGGTTACCCCAATGTGCACAGCATGCAGTCATATGATAAGCTTATGGCACTGGACATCCTCAGCTGGCTGAATCACAGGGCAGAGCATTAAATTCTGCCCGCTAGATCTGCCGGACGGTAACACAGGCTGACTGATGGGCAGAGGGGCTGGCTGTGGAGACCGACCCCTGAGGGCAAGGACTTGGCTGCTTTTGGGCTGCAAGGGATTACTCTGGTGTTTTGAGAAGTGCAGTGCCTTGTCTGTACCAGGAGGGTCACAGAAGATACACCAGACTGCTGTGCAGGTCCCATTTCGAGGTGCCTAATGTCCTGGCGCCCATGGCGTGGAGGCTTCTGTAGCGGGTTGGGCTGAGATGTCTTCTAATCTCTAGGTGGGGAATAAAAGGAAAGGAGAGGGATACAGCGCTCAGGAACAATGTCTGAGCACTGTACACCAGGAAAATCTGATTTTAGCCATGATGGTTTGTTCTCTGAAGAGGTGTAGCAGTGATGCTCCACCTTTACAGGCAGCTCCAGTCTTGGGCTGGACACCACCATCACCAGGCATCCCCCTGGCTGCTCACTGCTCATTCTCCCTGATGGTGTGGCTGACCCTGGGGTTTGGCGGCAGCTGCAATTCCACCCATCTCATGAAAGTAACTGTAGACCTTTGTTTTCCACTCCATTATGTCTCAAAGGCCAAGTTTTCATATGGTGCAAATTTGCACCTCTCTGCTGACTGCAGTGAAAGGCTCTTGAGAAACCTAGGAGAAAAAAAATAGGGGGGATATGCTGCAATTTTGTCAAATCTGGCTTGGGTAGAGTTAAACCACTTTCTCTGCACAGAGAGATACCAGACCGAAACAGATTTTGACTCCAGGTTTCACAATGAAGATTTACCCTTCCTTTGAGTACCTGCAGTTCCCAATTAAAATCTTAACTTGAAGAGGCAGATGTAATTTCATTGGATCTGACTCTTCAAATCCTTCTGTGCAATTTTCTGGTTTATGAGGTTTTATTTTAAAGCCTCTGCTTTCTAAAGTGGTGTTTGCTGTCTTGCTGCTTTCATGTCAAAACAACTGGGAGCAAGGTGACCTGAACTCATTCCTAGAGCCATGGCAACAGAGGAGCTCATAAACATAAACAAGGTCAATCCCAAACTTTTGAATTATGTCAGATAAAGCCTCCTGATGAGAAAAATGAAGAGAGAAGAATCTACTTGAAAACACCAAATTAGATATGGAAAGCACCTCATAGTGTAAGTTTAATGTAATTTAAAATGTTTCCAATTTGTTTTTGCAAAAGATTGCTTGAGGATTAGGTACTTGTGGAAGGATGAATGTTAGTGGCAGGAGATTTGCACCACAACAGGCAGCTGTTCTGGCTGTTAAAAGGAACCCATGGTCTGTCCAAGTCATGATTAATCAAGAAGCATCCGTGATCAAATCTGATACATCCTATCAATACCTTATTTTAGCCTTATTGATTGTTGAGGGACTGAGCTATAAGTTGTGTCCATCTGCCTCATGCTGTGTGTTGCAGTACCACCAGGAGCTGCTCAAGGTGTCTGCTGTCCTGAGGATCAGCCAGGAGCTGTCAGTTCCTGGAAACACCACACCAGGCTGCAAGCCTTGGTGAAGTGAGGAGGTCTGTCAGGGCTGGGGCTTGCAGCTCCACTGGCTGAAAATGGCTTTGTGGGCCTCATGGCTGCTGAGGCCAGTGGCTTGAATGGGCATCCCTTGGGGGTGTTAGTAGATGACTCAGTGTAGCTCAAGCCCACTAATTTCTTTGTCTTATAAATATGGTGATCCTTGTCTTTTCCTGAGTATGTTGTGTACCTCTGGATATCTAATGGGTCATTTCAAGTTCCAGGTAATGTGTTTTAGAGCAACATCATGTTACAGAATAGGTGTGACTCGTTGCCAGTACACAGCAACAGTCTTCCTCTTGCCTTTCTCCAGTGACAAGAGTTACAAACAGAGGGTGAGGATAACTTCCCTGCCTATGTTTCCAGCCCTGGTCACCTTGTTCTGTGCATATCTCACCCATTCAAGTATGACACTTCTCTGACAACAACCCCCAAGGAGGAAACAGCACCCCCACCCTTTGCTGCCCTTTTTGTGTTGCCTGCGCTGGGTATTTGTTTGCAGAGAGCTTGCATCAACACTCCTTACTGTCTTAGACTAAGCAGACTAATAGACTCTTTCAACACCTCCCTAGCGCTGCCCGCTGTCGTAATCATTCAGCGGTCATGGCTCTCTGCAAACAGCAGCACTGAACTCGCCGTTCAATTACCAGTTTATTATTCTAGGACGTCTGGGGAGCGGAGTGGTGATAGCCATATGCCAATAGGGCTGTGGGCTTCTTGTGAAGTTCCTCCTGGGATGTGGAGAGCCAAGACAGGGGTCTGAGCAGTTCTCTCAGGCTGGTGACTGACAGCATCTGACATAGGCTTAAAATAACCCACCCCAGAAAGGAAAACATGTCCATCTCCAAATGAATTTCTAGTATGTAAAACCAGCTCAGAGGTAGGTGGGTGTGCTTGGGAGTCAAGGCTGTGTCGACCTGCCTGTTGACCTACTTTGTCAAAGTGTGCTGACCTTCCCGGACTCCCTGTCTTTAGCAGTGCTGGTTCAGCAAGCTTGCAGGCAAGTCCTTTCAGTACTGAAGAACTTGGCTGCTTTGAAGTTTGGTGAAGCCACCATGGCATAAACCATTTCTTGCTGAAATTCACAAATGAAGTGGGAACCGATCCTCACCTTGGGCTGATGAAAACCAAGTCTTTCCTGGTGCTGACATAATGGCCTCTGGCTAGAGAGGGTCTCACGCTGCAACACTTATTCTGGGCTGGTTCCTGCAGTGATCCTTGGAGGAAAGCTGGGGCACAACCACTGAAATAACAAGAACCAATCATCATGAATACACATCTGCTGGGTTCAGCGAGTGTATGCTTTGTAAAGTGTGGCTGCTATTAGAAAGCTCAAACTCTGCTATGGTGCTAGAAAACTGAGCTTCCTTGAAATATTCAGTTATGGCAAGAAAAAATAGAAACATTTGATTTCTCTGTGGCTCCAGAAATCTCAAAACTTAATATCCACTCCTGAAGCATCCATATAAAACAATTTATCTTCCTATGACTGGCTTGTCAAACAAGAATCACTTCTAAAATTCTTCCATTCACTAACTTCCTCAACTATGGGGTTTTTTTTTCCGTTTGCCTCCACTCCCTGATCTCTCTCTCTGAAATTCAGTGTAGTCTAAATGCATGCTGAGTGTGTCTATGTCAGTTTAGCAAGAGGAAGGATTTGTTGGAAGTTGTCTTCTGAGCTGATAGAATCTGAAGCAAAACATTGCCTTTTCTATTTGCCAAGATGCAAACTTGTTCTTCCTCTTGGCAGGAAGGCATCCAAGTGATAAGGAAGTTAAATCAGATGAGCATGTATATTTTAACATGTCTGAAATCCTGCTTATGCTATTATGCCTCATTCATGGTTATTGCTGACTTGTGAAAAAGATAAGTCTACCAACAGTAAAATCCTTCTTCTGGTAGCTTGCTTATTCCAAATTTCTCTCTTGCGCTGCAGCTTAAGCATTAGAAACAATTTTCTCTTGAGACACCTTATTTTGTGTGATGGGGGTTGGTTCTGGTCCCTGTGGGCAACAAGCTGGTTGGTAAAGTGTCTATGTTTTATCTGTCAACAACCAGAGTGCTAGTGGAAAACAAAGACAAGTAGGCATTGCAGAATCTGACTAGGGAAATGCCACTTCATCCCTTCATATTCTAAAAGCATCTAATGCCAAGATTTTGGGTTGGGAGCAGGGTTGACTCTGTAGCAGCACAGTACTACAGAGCCACCCGACAGGATGGAGGTGGAAGAGTAAGTATTGGCAGGAGGAGAGAACTCTTGAGGAATGACTGCTTTGATGAGTGATTAAGGATAATGCAGGTTCTGTTGATTGCAGGAGTACAGTGATCTAGGGACTTCATCAAGAAGACGAAGGAAAGAAGGTAAAAGAAAAGCCAATGGAGAGATTTAGTTAATGTTGTCCAATAAAAAGAAAAAAAACCCCACAAAAACACAGAGAGAGCCAAAATAGATAAATATGAAGATGAGTAGGAAAAAGCACCTATATACATACCCATATACTTCGTACCTTTTTTTTATACAGAGTCCAAGTTTCTTTGATGTTTTCTGATCAAGTTCTTTAGCAGGTATCTTGGAAGATACTGAGGATTCAGCCGGAGCGGTCACAGCTCTGATGCCCACTGGTGCATAGGGTAAGAACCCATCTCCCACGGAGTGTGGGGCCAGTAGGTTTACCTGACATGATTTTTGGTCACGAACATCTAGGTATAAAACAAGCAACAGGGTAATTTACAGATTTCTCACCTAAACTAAAGCATTGCTGCATTTGGAGTTTTAGTAGCATGGCTCTGTATGTTCTTGCACACACATTGTAGAAGTTTCTATGAAGAAAAACACCTAAGGATGCTTGGGAAATCTGAAACTCCCAAGCTTTGGTTCAGAACCTATGTAAAAAAGCACTACTGAAAAATATGATGTTAACCATTCTGTTCTTGTTAAGCTTCAGTGGAACCTTGCTTTCTGGGTAGGCTTGGAGATGTCAGGTAAATGAAGTGAGCAAGTAGCATTTTCCACCTCAAAAATGGAATAAATGTTAATAGAATGAATGTTTCACTTGCAAACGTTGAAAAGTCTTTCTTGCTATGCTATGAGGCTGAATTAATGGATGTGAAAACATGCGTTAATATTTTCATTAAATGCATAATTATGCACCTGTATCTGTTTATGTGCCCTAACGTAAACAAGAGGACACACAAAAACATAAGCACAGTTTATGCACAAACATACTTCAGGAGACCTCAGTAAGAAGAACTGCAGTGCTAATCCCGTTATTTACTCCATGAGCAGAGATGTTAACTGGAAAGTACTCACCTGGCATAGCTCACTTTGCAGAGCAAACTCACTCTTCTGAACTTTGAATGTCACCAGAGTGCAAGGGCTGCATTTGTTCAGTAGTATCATCTAATAGCTTTAAGGAATGTGTCTTCCCTTCAAGGCTCTGGCAGAGAATTGGTGCTTTGTGCACTCCACATCTGACTCCTGATGTTATCACTTTACGTGGAAACAGGGCTGGAGTCCCAGGTTATTCATGGCATGGCAATGAAGCCAGGCACTTGCACAAAGGCAGAGGCTTGGGTCATATTCAGAAGATGCAGGATGCAACACATGAACTTATCCCCTTCATCTGTGTTTCACAGTGATGTGGGTGGTTGAAAGCAACAAGTTTCCTGCACATATTACAGAGGTACATCTGGCTTGGTTGGAGAATATTTTAATTGCTTTTTCACCTTGTATCATTTGAGGAAGCTGCAGATTGTGTCCCTGAAACCAGATGTGAGCATCCATCCACCTGCTCTTGCTCCTTCCCATTTAGCCATTCCTGTTTACAAGAAGGTAGCTGGCAAAGTGCATCTGTGCGTGCAAATCCCTCCTCTTTGGTGGAATTACACTGGGGATGAATTCAGCTCATTGCACTTGCTTGGAAGGACCCAAAGGGTGGCTCCTGTCACATCTTGTGGCTACCACCTTCGGCCAATATTCATCATGATTCCTGCACAGTCAGCAAATTCTTTGGGAGGAAAGAATCCTCCCTTAGTCCCCATGCATATTACAGAGGGTGTTTTCAGCAGCGTGCAACTGTAATCAGTGGAGCTCAGCTTGGCAATTTTAATCCCCTGCTGTCTAGTTTGGGGCTGCTTGTTATGCAGCCAGCATTCACTCAACATAATGGTTGCTACCTGCCAATGTGCTTTGAGGGATATTGTTAGCATTAAATTTGCCATTTACATTTTCATGTTTGACATAATTGAGGAATGAATGCTCTTATGAAAATTAAACTTGTGGTCCTCCTGGACTACTGTAACCCTGTTAAAATGTAATGCGATTCTTGATGCGTCTTCTTTAGGTTTTTATTAAATAGAATATCCGTATGACTAATTCCCCTGGCCTAAATGTAGGCTGGGAAGGAACATTATTGATAGGGCTGAGCACAAATGGCCCTCTATACTCAGCCTCTAATGGCCTAATAATGCATTATACTTGAATCAGAAATACTTTGAGTTGTAGTGCTTATTGCCATTATTGAAAACACCTGGATGCTCCATTCATCAAGGTTACATCAAAATGGGCCCATTTGTTTATTAGTCTGTCAGTAAACATCTTTATTTAGTTTCGTGTTCCCCTCCTCTCAGTAACATCAGAGAGGACAAGACCATGTAGTGTATCTTTCTGTGGTTTGCCATTATTAGTTTTCCCTGAAAAGGAAAGATAATTAAAAGTTTGGATGGCTTCATGAAATAAGCATTTTTCTTGGGGATTGTTCTTTTTTTCCTTTCCCTTTTAGAAAAGAAGGTTAAAGAAAAGCCATTGAGTATGTAGTCAGGATGACCAAATTGCAAAACAAGCAGATTTGCCAGACTAAGATTTTAATGCATGTTTTATGGCAGACAGGCTCTGGAATATTTTTGTCACACAGCTACAGCTCTGCTCTGCCTGGAGGAGTTTGCTGTGCTGGGAGGATGCTGGGGGACAGACAGGTACAGCTGCTGGGCATCGCTGGTGTTCACAGCCGGGTATCTTGCACCGGGGAACCTGTGCCCAGGCAGGCGTTTTAGGTTTGGAGCCACAACCTGTCTCTGTAGTTCTATCAACAGACACCCTAGTTCTTTGTAAGAATGTCCCTTTACACTTTTGCCCCTCTTCTTTCCCCCACTAGCAAAAGAACGAATTAATTTAGGTTTGCCAACTGCTTTTAGGCTGGCTAGGGTGGAGGAAGAAGGCCCCATTTTCCATCCAAAGAGGAAAGGGTGTTGAAATATTTTGGCCCAGCAAAACCCCATCTCTCTCAGGCTAGCTGAAATATTTTTTCTTTGTCAGAAAATGTTAGCTTTGACTATTTATACAGGTTTTCTTCTGAAAGGAGAGACTTTAAATATGACATTTTTTACTTCCATTTCAAAACAGAGAAAAGATCAACACTTGCAAGTCAAAAGTTTCTTTTTTTTTTTTTTTTAACCAATGTTTTGCTTTGACATTTCCCAATCAAAATTCTCCAGATTCTGCAATTCTGAGGAGATTGTAGTGGGAAATCTGATGCAGAGCAGACAGCTCCAGCACCACTTTGAATGTGAACCGAGCTCCTAATGAGCCAGAGCTTTCTTTAGTTCAAGCTGGAGAAAAGATATTATTGAGAGTACTGAATTATCCAGTGTTTGATGCCCTCCACGAAGCATTTGTACCTTGTCTGTAAAGACAGGCACTCTCATGAGTGTGATTGGCATTTATGTTTATGAACTCAATTACACCTCCTCAGCCCTGCTCCTTGTTGCTTAAGTAAGCTGTCCTTTATGCTCTATCCCATGAAACCTAGTCTGTTCACAAATCTGTGATTGTGCTCTGGCTTCTGCTACCCTGCTGCTGTGCTGGTGATCAGACCCACAAGGCAAAACTTCTGGGGGAGGGGGGCATTGAAAAGCCATACTGTGTGTGTCAGTCAGTAGATTATATGAAACATTAGAAGACAGAGCTCCTGCCAGTTTATCTGGCCCATTTTCCAGGCAACCTGAACAATATGAATGACCCAAATGGGGGTCATGCTATGGACAGGCTAGAAAACAACTGAGTTTTAACTTACGAATTTGTTGTCCTTGCCATCTTAAACAGGCAACAAGGAAAAGAGTTAATATTTCTGTGGTCTACTTGCAGAGGGTTTGTTGCTATTATAGCTCAGTGTGTGATTGCACTGATTTCAGATCATGTTCCTGCTGCTGGTAGTAATGAATTGCTATAGTTGGTGTTTGAGGTATTCTGAAATACCAGGGCAGGTCAATGTCTGCTTTTGATGTTTAAAAGCCATCAGTTTTTTGCCATCAATGACAACTTTCCTGCCCTTTTCACATGTGGCCTCTTCAGACACAGACCAGAGGTAGCACTAAACCTGAATCTCAGCTTCAGATTGTTGCTTGTGCTGCATTCTCCAGTGCATCACTCTCCAGTGAGAGAATAGGAATCAGAATTGCAGGGGCAATAGCTGCAGTTTAAAGGGATTGTCACCAAAATGTACAATGTTATGGTCTGCTGATGGCTTGGGTCACAGCTGGAATAGGATACTGTCAGTTAGCAAACTTTGGCAGCTTTGACAATACATCCTTGAATTTATTCCCTTCCTGGATTCAAAATAAAACAAAAAAGGGAGTAATAGCATTTTCCTCCCTCATCAGGGAAATACCAATGTGTTTATGAGAGCAAATAAAGGGAATGCTGAGCAGGGAAAGGCCAGTGCTGTGTTTCATATAAGATTTGGAATTGCATGTGAGCTAAGACCATTGTCCACACTTCAGGTCAAGAAAGAAACATGGGATTGGCATATGGTCTGTAGCCATGGAATCTAGATTATGTCATACAGAGTGATTACCATCTGAGAGAAGTGGGAAATATTTGCAACCTGGAAGGTGTTAGCTGATGCTACCAAAATTAATAGTTGCTCCCTCTTACACCCTCTTGATCTTGCTACACAGAGCTTCTTGAGGACTTTTGTAGACCTGATTCCTCTCTTCAGACTCATGCTTCATGTCCATCCAACTTGAATGTTGGCAAGATACATTTCCTGGATGATCTTACTCTTTTGTTGCCCTATGCTTTATTTCTCCCTAAGTATAGGAGGATAGAGCACAGAGCAGGCAGAGCAGCCAGACAGCTTATACAATATGGAATAATTCTGTCAATCTACAACAGATCTGAGTACTTTTGGGCTATGACTTTATTTTTGCAATATGTGTAATTTTGTTCAGAGCATGGGAAGAGAATCAGAAATTGAAACACTAAAATACTTAAAATTTATTGAAAGAAAAACCTTGCTCTGAACCCTACTAAAAAATTATATTAGTATTGGCTTCCTCAATGCTCACATCTATTGAGTTTCTTCGATTATTAAGAGAAGTGGTGAATACTTGCAAACTAATCCATCTCTAAATCAATCTTCTTTTACAGCCATTCAGGATCAGTGAGCCTAAGTTCATGATGTTGGAAGAGAGAATGATGTGGCAAGATATGAGGCAAGTGGTGCCACAGAGCAGTAAACACATCTGAAACACCTGCTATCAATTACTGTTATTTTTGCCGTGATCAGTTTCATGGAAAGGATTTGGAGACAGGAGCAAGGGAGATTAGAGGTCTTCAACCACAAGTGGGAGAACAGGGAGTAAATTAGGATTTTTATTTAAAGAGAGACAGGCTGGATATGAATACAAAAGTGGCACACAGATCTTAGATTTAGAGCCAGCCTTGCAAAAATTGTATGAGCACGTGTGCCAGAATTCTCATGTCCTACTGTAGGTTTGATTTTTACAGCAAGGCTCTGCTTAATCACTGAGGCAAGAAAAAGGAGTTGAATTTCTGCATATGCAGAAACCTGTCATCTTCTCCTCTAATTTGAAGGTATTGGAAATCTGTAAGGGCCTCAGGTTTTAATCCAGAAGTTCACAGATACTTAGAAATTGTTTCTGGGTAGGTGGAAATACCCATCAGTCTGAGAGGCTGAAACAACCTAAACCCGAACAGATTGTGTGAATTATTTTACAAATGCACGCATAAACTGGGCAGGGACTGCTCTTTCAAGATGTAAACACCAGAGAATCTGGCCTCTTTCTTGTTTGCATTCAAGCTGGTAGTAAAAGTATTCACCCAGAAAATAGGAGGTCAGAGCTTCCTGGCCCAGGGTTGCAGAGAGGTCTGCTTTCCAGTTGGATTCTCAGCCTGGTGCTGCCTCCTGTGAGTCAGTACCTGTGAGTTGGGTGTGGTGCTTTCCTCCAGCCTTGCTGGATGGTCTGCCTGGCAATGAAGCTCCAGTCTACTGGAGTTCCTCCAGAGAAGCAGGGCCCTGAGCCTCACCTTCCCTGCCCAATTCACATCCACGTGTCAGGAGAGGGTCAGAACACTCAGCTTACAAGGTTTCTAGGGGCAGTCATGCTCTGCTTTTGGTTTATGGACAAACACAGTGCACCCACTGGTCTGGAGGGAAAGCAGGACCATGACCTGGTGCTCAGAGACTTAATCCTGGCCTGTGCTGACTGTGAAGGCCTCCTTAGTTTAAACAAGCCCTGGATGAAAACCAGACACTTTGCTACCACCTCCCTGCTGGTTGCATCCTTCAAGAAAGTAGTGGTCTGGGCTGTTTCTGCCTAAAGCCTCATCTGGGAGACCTGGGCTAGGGAAAAACTTGCAAGGCATCTTTGGGTTTTGCTGTGGCTGAGCATGGGGAACCAAATCCCTTTCCCCAGCAGGTTTTGGGCAGAAGAGAGTTACGGTATGTCCTGATGCTCTAAGGCCAAGAGGAATGTGAGGCAAGCATGCTGTCTTCTGTCTTGGCCATGGAGGTTAAAGCCGATGGGTGTTTCACCTGTCATTGGTCTGAAGCCACCTTTGGTCGATGACTTCGGTGCTGTCAGTGTGAGATGATGACGGAAAGTCCCTCCAGGGAGGCGCGGTGCGGCTCGGATGTGCCGGTTTTGTGGTACCCAGGTTCTGCAGGGCCCTGGGGAGTTAGAGAACTGATGCCGGGAGACTCCCGAGGGATGGGGGCGGCCGTTCCCGCCGTCAGCGCTAGGTGGCGATCCCCCCCGGCGGAGGCCGGCCCCGAGCGCCGAAGCCAGCGGGGATGCGGAATCCGGGATGCAGGGTGCTCCCTTCACCCGGCCGGGGGCTGCGGCGGCCGGGGCAGCCCGCATCTCCTGGGATAAAAAAAAACCCCAAAACCAAGCAACCCAACCTACTGCGTCACTACTACTCGATCAGATCAAGCTTCAGTAAGTGAGGGGTATAAAAATTGCTTTTCCTTCACTTACCTCGGGCTAGAAGGCATCTGGTTTGGCACAGGCGACTGTAGTGAATACAATTAAAATTGATTGAGTGCAAATGTTTTAATTGTATGATGTTTTGTCATTGATAATGTCAATAAGCTAATTTAATTAAGGATAATGGGAACATGTTTGGGGACATTTAGGTCCCATTCAGACATAATGGGTTCAAAATGTCTCAGCAGAACCAAATCACAAGGGTTCATTGACAATGCTTCCATAAGCCCATAAGCCATGCTGTGCTTACTGCTGGGTTCATGCCATAGGAAAGGAGCTCCCCAATTCGTGTGGCAATAGCTGTGTGTGGGGATACCCACATGTGACTGTACTTGCAGGGCAGCAGCATCTCTTCCAGCTCCCTCAAAACTTCATTGAGGTTCGGCTGTTGTTCCTCCCCTTACCATTTCACTTACAGCCCCCCATCACTGTTGGCCTCACCAGGTCCTGAGACTTTCTCTCCACACTGCTCCTGCTCTGGCTATCCACAGCAGAGGGAAAGAGCCAGGTGGGGCTGTTCTGGAAACCATGGGACTCCTTTCTATCCCCTTATCTTAGTGTGAAAAAATTGACACTTCCTTCGCATGCTCTCTCAGCTTTTATTTTCAGCTCACTTTTTTCAGGGAAGCTTTGTTGGTTTTGGTTTGATTTTGGCTTGCTTTTCTTTTCTTAATTTTTAAACTGGCTGATGTATCTGTGTATGTAATAGTCTTCAGTGGACCTTTGTTTTCCCCTACTATACACAAGGATTAAATCATTATATCTCAATAATTTTCAGGACAAGTGCTTCCATAGTTCAATGTGAGAAATCTATGATGGGTTCAACCCTCTTCAAGACTGACCAAAGGTGGGCAAAGAAAAGGAGGGCATCACAGTATTGAGTCCCCTCTCTAGGGATTTTCTATTATCTTACTGGAAATATTATTTTGGATCCTCGTATCAAAATTTTGCATAACGTTTCTTTCATGTAGCAGTTCATTTCAGCCCTCAGTTTCTTGTAAAAGCCCCTTTCTGGCTCCACACTGGCTGTAGTCCTAGACTTTCTGTTAGTCCAAACCCAAATCCTAGGCTAATTCACAAATCAGGACACTAATCCACTGAGACAAATGAGACTGACAGTATAAGCTCTTAATTATTTTTGTGATACTTTTGCAGGCACTTCAGCACTGTTGCTGGTGGTTTGTTCATTAGGAATCCTAATCCTTAACTTCAGTTGTCTGTAGGCCAGTTTTGCCCCACTTCATCCCCTTCATCCCAAGCTCTCTCTGTGTCTCAGATGAAGATCCTAACCTCAGCCTTTTCTTTCTTTTGTGTATCTCTTACATTCAATCCTTCCCAGGCTGTAGCTGCACATTTTATCATTCTAACATTAACCCATTCCTATGTCAGTCTATTTTGAAATATTCAATGAAAGTCTCTTCAAATATGCTGGGATCTTTCTGTCTTAGGGAAGAGTAATGGAAGTTCAATGATTATCCAGTTTGGAGACATCTTGCTAAGTGGTGCCTTGCTAAGTAATGTTTTGGTGAAGGCTCTGCCTTTTCTCAAGCAGATCATTTGTTCAGATGCACTGCATTTTATGTAACAGTTAAGCTAAAATCTCATTAGAGTGGGGAAGAAGTGAATTAGCTAGCTAGTAAATATGGGAAGAATAATCCAAGCTTTCCCACACGAGGAGCAAAATATCCAGTGGAGCTTTTGGAGTGGCCTGAAGTGTTCAGGGACATGTGTGTGACCCAGTGTCGGTCAGCAGCAGGTGGCCTCTAGCAGTGGCAATTCAGTAGTCTGGTTTCATCCCCTTTGGGTCAGCCATAAATCTCAGTGACCTGTGAGGAGAAAACTAGATAGAAGTGCACCGCATTAGCAGCTGAGGACAGAAAATCAATATAAAGTCCTAGTATACTGGCAAACAAGTAACTGTCTAGAAATATAATATTTTTTCCTTGGTGCTCTCTGGAAATGTTGATGTTTCAATAAACTCTGAGAGCAAACTACGAAAAAAATGGGGAAGAGAAGCTCTGGGCTGAAGTCTCAACAGACAAAAGTGGTGCTGTGATTTGAATGTATCAACTGTGATTTGAATTCATCTCGTTATGTAGTCTGATCTAAATATGATTTATGTATCTGATCAAAAAATATCTTGACTTTCTGTATAAATTAGGACTGTACTTACTGTAGGCGAACACATAAAGCCCGAGTTGGCTTCAAGGAACATCTCAAACTTGTATGTTTTCCTTAGAGAACAATATGACTAATTGAATGAGATCTAGTGTTTAAGAATTACATAGACCATCAAAGTCCATGATTTGCACTGGAATTTTTTTCTTTTTCTCTTGTAGCCTGAGCAGGAATCTCTAAGTACTGGAACAAAAAATGTGACTTTCTGATAGGTCTATACCAAAGTATATTAGGACACAGGGTTGATCTCTGCCCACTACACCAAAAAAAAATTCAGGCAATTTCTTTGATCAGGAAGACAGACCAGTCAAAATAGATCAAGAATTGTTGCTTTCATACACAGACACTGGTGTCATTTCATTTTACTCTTAGGAATTGCTGTGATTCAGTCACAGAAGTGGCATTTAGGGGTCCCATGCAGACCCATTTGACACCAATAGGTGACAAATTCTCCCATTTTGCCTGAAATGAGTATTTGATTCAAGACACCAGGGAAACACAAAGAAAACCCTAAAGGGAATGTTGTGTCATAAACCTGCTATCGAAGTCATGTGAATCAAACCTTAAGCTAAATATGAAATTACCATCCTGGCTAGCAGGCACTACTTGAGTGTGAAATAACTGCTGGATTGCTGCTCTCGCCCAGCTGCTTGGTGGGACAAGGTGGTAGAGTAGTGCGTCTCCTCATCCCAAAGTCTGCCTGAGCTGTAGTACTAAAATTATAAATAAACTGCTGCATCCAGACAGACTCACATACTTTGTGAAAGCTGCGAGTGCAGTATGAATATCCATCCTAGCTGAGTTTCTGTCCTTTTAAGTACTCTTAGCAATCAGCATTTTTCCCCTATGGTACTTGGCTCTGTGGATGCCCACTGAGCACAGTGACTGGCGTGGTAAGGAAAATGCCTGGTAGGCAATCATTGTCTAGATCCTTACAGTGCTGCTTTGCATTAACCTACTCAGAAGAGGGGAATCCAGTTGAGAGAACTCATGGACAAACCTTCTCTCATGCCTTTGAGTTCTTTTCCTCTCTTTCCCCCACAGAAGGCCAGTGAGGACCTGTGGCTGTTCTGCCCAGCTTGCAACAAATTTGAGGTGTATGGAGCCAGACATGGGCTCAGGCTGCAAGGCAGAGGTGTCTCCTAGGGCTGGGCAGTGGAATTGCCAGCAATGGTAGATTTGTAAGTTGGACCAAAGAGCTCATCCTGCATTTTGGAAACTCTGAGACAGAGCAAGCCATTATGTGGGCCAGTCATGGAGAACCAGAAAATGTTGTCTCCCAGTTTCTTCCCCCAGCACTGACAACCTTCCCTAGGTACACTGTGAGCTAATTTCCCCCCCTGCTTTTACGAAAAGCATGAATGTGGAGAGCATGACTTGGGCTTGCAGAGCTCAGGGCAGAAGGAAGAATTGCAGTTTAGGGTGGAGGATGGGAAGCCCTGCAGATTTCTTCCCCATAGATTCCCTCATGTACTTCTATTCGTACTGGAAGAGCCTGGGAGAAAATTTTGTATGAGGTAAACATAAAATTTTGCCCTATCTGTGGGTTCGACTATGTTTTCTTGGAGATGAGCTGTTAATAGGCATGGGAGTTTATCCAAGAGCTTTTATCTGGTGCAGATAATCCCTTAGATTACTTCTTTCCTCTCCTCCTCTTACGAGAAAGTATCTTTGAGACAAGTCCCTTTTCTGCACTTATCCCAAATGTACACTTAAGTTCTTATGAAGACAATGTGCCTTGCGATTAACTTTTATGTTTTTCCTTTTTATTTTCTAATATAGCTGATTAACCAGATACTTGTTATATCTTCCCATTACCTGAAGGAGTTATGTATTCTTCTTGTAGAAATTCAGAGTCAAGTACCAAGTCTGTCTACTGCAAGTTTCTCCCTGCACAAGTATTTTACAATGAGCTGAAAATGGCACAACATCCATATTAAAAAAAAGGGATTTTTAAGTCAGCTTTATATTTATCCCTTTTGGACAGTAACAGTAGAAAAGTAGAAAAGTAAGAGTCAAGGGAAGTTGAATGCTTCAACGAAGTTTAGGATACTGAGTGAAACAGCTGTTGGTATTTAATATTGCTTTATTGACTTCTTTCACTCATTTGTGCCTTTAGAAGCCAACTGACCTTTTCTTCAGTGGAGATTTCTTGGCATGAAATAATATTATGGTGACTAAAATAGCTGCTGCTCGCTTTTATCAGAGAACAGGAACAAAAAGAACTTAAATGCATGTGTAAAAAGCTCAGTGATTAATCCATTTGCCAAACTTTAGACAAGTGCTCTTCTTTCAGCCATGGCTTTTTTTAAGACCTGATTTTGCACTACATTACCACAAAATGTCTCCTTCTTTTCCAGGTACCATTCCTCTTTTAGAGATCCTTGCTTGTCTTCTAACATCTGTACCTTCCTTGCTTGCAGTGTTCTTCCACAACTCACTCCCATTTTTGTTAATCCCAGAGGCTTGCTTCCCACTTCCCTCTTTCCTATCTTTCCTCTTCAGAAGGACTGATTTTAATCAAGAGGGATAATAGCAGGAATGCAAGAGTGCCATCCTGACAGGAGAGATCCTCTGCCCTTCACCTACTGAGACTGAGTGACTGGGGCTGAGTGGGTGGAAACGCAAAGAGATGGGTTTAAAACGACATTTTTACTTGTATGAGGAAAAGAATAAATGTGAGTCAAAGCAAAACTTTTCCATAGTCCTAAGGGAAGTGTCATCAAAGATAGATGGGGTGGATTGCTTAGCAAGGACTCTCTGCAAAGACTTCAGCAGACGCCTGGGCAACTGCTTTGGAGTAGACACAGCTCTTAGATAGTTAAAATTAACGGAAACATATCTCACTCTGTGTGTATACACAAAAAGAGCAGCCCTTGTCTGGGAGAGCTTACAGTCTGTGCCTAATTGATTGTGTGTGTTTTTCATTTAAACTCATTGTTAAAACAGAAGAAAGAGCAGTGAAATATTTTCAGAAATGTTTCAAAATATCTTGCATTAGTTTTGTCTTCAATATAATTGGCCGGGGAGAGCAGTAGGCCCAAGTTTTCCTGTGCTAGCAGGGCTCCAGACAGCTCATACACATGATACTCCTTTCTTACCCTCCCATGCCATCCAGCTCCCACTGAAGTCAACAGGCACCTCACGAGGGGTCATTGCTTGGTATCTCTGTGTGTGATACCTGAGCCAGATGGAAGCTGTACAAGGTACCACAACCATTGTTCTTTTTGACACAGAAATGAGACTATCTAGGCCAAAGGAAATCTTTTCTACCCACAAAAGTCCTAGTTTCCTATATTATGACCTATATCAACAATATTAAAACTCAAAGCTATACTGTTACACTGATGAGTTTATTCCATTGACTGTAGAGCTCAGTCAGTACCTATAAAATTGCAGGATGCATTTAAAGTAATTCAATTAGGTTTAATTGAATTAAAACTATTATTAAATTCTGCCAAAGGTAAGTCTGTATAATTTTTTTCTAATAACTCAAAAAGCTCAAGTCTGGATGAGTTTAAAATAATAATCCTACAAGAGAATGATTGAATAAGTAAGAACATACAAACATTTAGAAGTCCAACTAGATATGAAACTGAACTTTATATATCACATAAATCAGTCATTACAGAAATGGAAATCAATTAGGGTGGGTTTGCTCAACCTAATTTTTGCTCTGCTTTTACGTATTTAAAGAAAGATTGATTTTGTGCCATTTTAATTGGCTTAATCCAGCTAAGTGTGGAGGTTCCTGTGTTAACATTAAAACCCCCATTTTTTATCATCTGGCCGTGAGGGAAGTCTTAGAGCTCTTTCCCAAAGTTGTAGCAATCCCTGACACTGAAGACCTTACATTTCCTAGTATAGCGTTTTAAGCAGCTGCTCTGCTACAGTTTTTTAAGGCTTCCAGACACCCTGAGCCAATCATGCACTGTTTTCAGCCAACTCTTCTTTTCCTCCCTTTCTGTCTCTCTGGTTGCAGACATGTAGTGGGCCAGTCAAACAATAGAAAAACGA
The DNA here is from genome assembly GCA_013401135.1 of Cettia cetti. Taxonomy (NCBI): domain Eukaryota; kingdom Metazoa; phylum Chordata; class Aves; order Passeriformes; family Sylviidae; genus Cettia; species Cettia cetti. Next base: position 18,069 of record VZUI01024905.1, on the reverse strand, counting down.
ATTAAGAAGATTTCAGCACTGAGATCTTTTTCCATGGAGTCAAAAAGGCAAATAAGGAGCCATTTCCTGTGGTGTTGGTGAGACTTCGGATATGTAGCTATTGATTGCTTCTGTCACAAGCAGGAACTGAATGCACACCATTAATACCAAAAAAGTGCCAGTCATTTCTGTTTTCCACAGGATAGCAGGAAGGATAAGTTGTTTTACTTTTTCTGTAGTCAGCTACGTTAGGTACAGCTTGGATGTCTCTGATATAGCAAGGGCAGGCTCAGGTAACTGAGGGGCAGAGTGCTGATGCAAAGGAGCTGGGAGTCAAAGGATGGTGTGGGACTGCAGCCTCAGATTTTGCACTAGTTTTGTCTAGTAGCCTGTTTTGTCTTGTAGCCTGTCTCCTGGGTAGATGTGCAAGGTGTGTACCAGTAAAAGTGTCTTCTAGCAATTACTAGTAACTGGAATGTGAAGAGGTAGTCACTGCAAATTAAGTTAGTTGTAGCTTTGCTTGAATGCTCATAGAGATGATTTGCTAAAAACTATGAAAAAAGCGAGCCTGAGAGACCTGATTCAAAAAACTTCTATTATACAGAACATATTTGTATAATCTTCATCACTCTGCTGGCAACACAGCGTTTTTCTAGTCCTGCCCCTCTGTTGGCTGCACAGGGTCATGCGTTGCTTCATCAGATCTCTTTTCTTGCCAAACAAGAACAGTTTCCCCTGTAGATGGCTCTGTTTTCCTACACAATTTCGGGGGTGCCCTCACTTTAGAAACACCATGCAAGTGAGATTGAGCTATTTCTTTATTTTGCTTTTCCAGTGGGTGTTGTGTTCAGAAGGCAGTCATTGGGATCAGATGCTCGCTAAGATGCTGGGTCTGAAGACAGCTGGATTGTGAATAGTCAGTCACTTTCTACAAAATATATTTTTTGATGCTTGTTTTAAAACTTATATTTAGGAGCAAAGGCTCAATGTGAGTGCCTAATTACTACTGCTTGAGCTGCCCTGGGCTGCAGCAGCTGGTGTAAGGGTGCTGTTGAGAAGGATGAGGGTCTGTCATAGTTTCTGTGTCACATCTCCAATCTGCCCTGGGTTCTGTCACTACCTATGGCATCTCCAGTGATATTAGGGTGCCTGAGGTTAGGCAACTGAAGTAGAACCAGTGTTTTCAGCTTTTTGTGTGTGTGGAAAAAGAATGTCTTTCTGTTTAAGAAAAAGAGGGAAAGTTTTCACTAATTTTCTTTCTAGCACCTGCAGAGCAGAAGCTGTTGATGTGGGATGAACAGGCATTGTGACTGCTCATCATTAGCAAAGCTTAAACATTTAGTGAAATGCTGGAGTTCCTCTCTCTGGACCCAGCAGCTTGAGTGCCCTGGTGTGGCACAACTGTCAGGTCCTGAGAAGGCAGGCCACTGTTGGGGAGGTGTAAGGAAGAAGATTGAGGGGAATTGTCTTTGTGAGTCAAATGACAGAAGGATTGTAATGTTCAAATCTTGGTGTTCAAAAATAGAGTCTGAACCCTAAACCAAATGTAATGATAGCAATGAGACCTTTCTGAGGTGCACAATGAATGCTATCTAAATGTAGACAATGGGTTATTGTACCTGGTGTTAATTCTTACTAACGTCACTGTTGAACTACACCACAGAACACCTTTGTTTTGTCCTGCTGTGTGCTGGTAGTAGCAATTATTCTACAAAGGAGCTAGCAACTGACCTAGTCTTCCTGCCTGCCTGCTAAAAATCATACTGTGGATGAGAAAGCTCTGACAACTCTTAAGCTTCTGAACTGTTAGTGGCATTTTGTCACTGATGATATGCTGAGACATCCATTCAATGTTTGCACAAATTTCTATCTGTTTAGCAAATGTGATTGCTCAGAGATATTGAAACTGGAGATTATCTCTTCTAGTTTCCATCAACAGCAGGAACCTGAGCCAGGAGTGCATGGTCAGTTGCTTGTGCCGAGTTCTGGGACTTCCTGTCGCAAGCTGCTGGCTGGGGCTCACCTCATGAAGAGGAATTGAAATCACCTGCCTGCATTCATTGAGAAGAAACTTGGCAGAAGGTGCTACACAGGTCTGGTAGGGTCACCTGAAGTACACTCTGGGCATCAACATTGCAGAGGTGCATGTGGGATGGATTTGACTACACTCTGGAACTAATTGTGAATGTAAAACCAGACCTGAGCTGGGGTACACCCCAAAGTATTGCCCCAAATACATAAGCCATTTGAGGTTGAGCTTAGTCTCTCATGTTTGCAAATATTGCTGCCAACAAAGACTATTCCTAGAGGCATTGTCTTCCTGATAAATCTGCACCAATATAGAAAGCATAGATCATAGAAGGAACCTAGTTGTGTAAACAGTGTAAGACTTACTAAAGATTAAATTATTGTAAATTATATGTTACTCTTAAATGATTACCTAGAGAGATCTGAATATCCAAGAACTTTTCAGAAAGGGCAAAGCAAATGATTACAGGTTGGAAAGTATCTTATAATAGGAGAGATTAAAAAGATTCCAGCTATTTAGTTTAGTAAAGAGATTAATAAGAAGTGACATGACAAAGGTATATAAAATAATGTATGGCATAAAGAAGGTCAGCAGGTGCTTCTGTTTATCCTGTCTTATGAAAGAGACACATGAGGATACCTAATTCAATTAAAAGGCAATAAATTTAAAAATGGTAAAGAAAATGCCCTTCTATGTCACATATAGTTAATCTGTGGAACTCACTGCCACAATAAGTAAAGACTTCTAGTTGAATTAAAAAATATTTTAAGTAGCTAAAAAAAGACAAAATTGTCAAAAACATTCAAGTACTGTTTTCAGGAGTAATTTGGGATCATATGTACAAAGAAATGTAAGCACCATGCCAAACTGCTTGCTGGATAATATACAGGCCATCCTTACTGCAGGGGCCAAGTTTTGGTCTTGCATTTTTCAATTTAAGAATTAGGATTTTTTATTAAACTGAACATCTGAAGAAAGAAAATATCCCCTTTTGGGGTACCTGGGAAGCTCTGGGGGTGAGGTATGCTGTGGTGGGGCACAAATATTGCCTCAGTTAGAGGAAGGATTTGAGTTTAGGTCTGAAATATTTATACCGTGTCTTTGGATTGCCATCCTGCTTGTTGTAATGCTAGGCTGCCATGGAAATTCTTTATTGCTTGGACAGCCTCACATTGCTGGTGTGTACATAGGTGTGATCTGGGCATCTCTGTCCTTTCTGCCTCAAGGAGGGGGTCAAATACTTAATTTTTGAATTTCATGTTACAATTAATATTTTCAGTATCTTCACTGTAGTGAGTCATATATGCTTCACTTCTCAAAATAATGTTTGAGCACTTACATTGGTTTTTTTGAAAATGAAGTCCTAAATGATGCTTTCATTATAATATCTATGTTATTCCAATGGAATAATGAGGCAACTGAGGAATAGCAGGAAAAATGAGAATACAGGCGACCATTATAATATCTATGTTATTCCAATGGAATAATGAGGCAACTGAGGAATAGCAGGAAAAATGAGAATACAGGCGACGACTTCCTCAGGACTGTTCTTGTTTTCTATGTCTGCTTTATTCAACAGAGATTGACTACCTTGGAGCCAAGTGGTTTCAGATCTAAATGGAAAATGTGTCACCTGATTCAGTCTCCTCTGACTCACATAACAGTGGATGCACTACACAGGAAAGGAGATGTTCACAAAAATTAGGTGTTGCAGGGAGGATTGGGAGTGTTGAGATCAGTTTCTGGCTTTTACAACTCCACAGAATTTTTAGTATCTCCTTTCTTCTAATTTCTGAGTGTTTAAAACATAGTCCCTTTTTTTGTCTGACTTTCTGTCATGCTCATTCAGTGTACAAATGCCAGGAAACAAGAAGTTTCTATGTAAATGTAGTTCTGTAGACAACACTGTAAATAGAAATAAGTGTAATTAAAAAGTATCTTGAGACTTCTATAGGGGTTGAAGAGTTTAGGAACTCATCTTGTTCTTGCTTTTCAAAATTTTACCTAAAATGCTATTGGCATGTGAGTGATTAGCTAGAGATTTTCAATGACTTTATCGTATATTATATTTAGTAATTCTGGGCTCACGATAGGGAAGGTCCTCATGGATCATGAGGTCCAGACTGATATTTCAGGCAGTCACATCATATATTTCTCTTCATTTATCAGGCTGAGTTTTAAAACTAGTTAGGATTTTTGCTTCCCACCCCATTGTAGGAGTTGAGTCTGTTCCAGAATTTGGCTTTCCTGGTACCTGAAAACTCTCTTGAAACATGATGCGGAGGACACATAATAGATATAATTGACAACAGACAGGATTACTTCTGAATACTCATGTGATAGCCTGCGAAAACATAACATACAGGGAAATAAAGCTTAAATTCACATCAGGTTTTCCATTTCCAGCAGAGGAAGTAAAAGCAATATCCTGGGCCAAGCATCAGTGCAACTTCATAGGAAACATTGCCCATGACCCTAGACACTCATGAGCACAGGAGGACAGGACAGATACTGTACCCAGACAAATAAAAACCTTTGCAAAAAGATGTTTGTGAAGAGGCTTTAATTTCTATCTGCCTACATGAGAGGGACAAAGAGCAATAAGGAAAAACTATTGTTTAGCCTAAAACGAAATTGAGAACAGCTGACCATAAGAGTTTGGTTGGAAAGTGGATATTGAAGGTAGGGGTGTTCTGGCATGGCTTTCCAATGGCAACAGGGACAGCAGCAAACCTACCTGCTCTCTAGATTGCCCTTGGTCAAGTCTCTGAAAGACCAAATTTGCAACATTCAACTATGACAGCATCAGTGATCCAGAAACTCTACCGATGTAATTGATAAGGTAAATGCATGTAAATCTCACTGCAATTTTACAAAGCTGGGCTTTATATACTAACCCAACAGATATACCTCAGTTTCTTCTCTTCTAACACATACTATTCTGCTGTCATTACAGAGAGAGTTATCTCCCCTCTTAGTCTTCCTCCTGCCAACCTAAAATATGAGAAGCACAACTTATAAGACAGATTCACACTATCCAAAACATGTGTGATGTGAACCTGGCTAGTTTGAACAGATATTTCTTGAGGGTATGAATAGCCAGAACATTTTTTTTCCCTGTCTTTAGACCTAATTTTTTTTTTTTCTCCCCAGTTTTGTTTGTATTCACCGTCATTTCAACTCTGCTCATTTGGGTATGTTGAGATCAAATTCAGTTAAGAAAATAATTAGTGTACCTGAGTTGATACATTCTGTGCTGGAGCTGGCTTCATTACAAAGGACCTAACAGTTTAATTCTAATTTATTTTCAGTATTCAGGTTTGTAATGGAAATGACTGACATCTGGCAGTGCTGATGGGTACTCTATCAGTATATATTCACCAATTATCTCTTTAAGATAAGAAACTTTTTTTATTGAGAGCCTTCTCATATTATATGGAGAATTGCCCTTTGATCCAGCGATCTCTCTTTTTTTTTTTTTTTTTTTTTTTTTTTTTTTTTTTTTTTTTTTTTTTTTTTGAGGTAAAGAAATATATATAGGATTTGAATGCAACCAGTGGGGGGAAAAAAAATCAACCTAAATCTGCTTTGACTAGGCAATTGGTGTATGTCCCATCCAGCTGAACTCTGCTCTCCCTCTCTTCTGGAAAAGGCACAAGTGAGCTGTGGAAGTTTTACCCTTTGCCTGAAATCCATTTTGTATCCTGTATGAACACAACAAATTGGTGTGTTTAACAGAAGATCTGTGCAGCTTGGTTTCAGTGAGGAAAGGGAGTATGACAGTGATAGCAGAAGTGGGCTATTTTTTGCCATTTGGAAGAGTTGTTGCTTACCTGGCTCTGCTTTGGGCACAGATCTAAATGTTCTAGTTCTGAAAATGACCAGCCTCTCCACCACACCAGTGTAATGTCCACTTACTCTTTTTTCAAAGCCTGTGTTGTTTCCATTTCAGTCCTTTGGCACCAACCAGCCCAGCCCATGGCTCTGGTTACTCTTTGACTTTTTATCCAAAAAAAGGATATAAGGGGTGTAGAAACCACCTCTTGTATCCCACCAAAACTGAGTTTGTGACCCCTGTCCTCACTGCATGGCCTCATGGAAATTATCCCTGGTCTGCAGAGAGGGGGCAGCTAATAGGGGTGGTCCCTGGGCTGCAGGGTTGGTTTCTGCCATGGCCTAAGTGGAGAGGAGTACCACAAGGTTAGTTCCTGGGAGCTGAATGGCAGAAGAGGCATGCGGAATGCCCAGCAGCTGTACCTAGTGCATCAGTGTGTGTGCCTCAATGTGTACTTCTCGGGAAAGAGAGAGATACTAAGAGGAATTGCATAGAATAGAACAGTATAATTGAGCCAAAAGGGACCTATAATGACCATCCAGTCCAACTGCTTATCAGCTTCAGGGTTGACCAAAATTAAAGTATAGTTTTCAGTGTGTTGTCCTAAAACCTCCTAAATTCTGCCAGGATTAGACATTAGGCATTATACGTCCCTTGTATAGCCTTTGTGGAAAACATATGACATGCCTGGGTGGGATTGTCTGCCAATGTCTGTTGCTATTCAGTGTGTGGCAAGTCTTGGTGTAGTTTGGTGACTGCCATCAGCAGTCCTCAAATGAAGCACATGATGGTTGCTGGATGAAGGCTGGAAATGGGTCATTTTGCACAGTGCAGTTGTGGGCTCTCCATAGGTCTCCATGTGGTCACGGTCTTCTGATCATGTGGTTTGGTTTTTGGCTACCTACAGCTTGGGTGAAAAGATAGAGAAGAAAGCAAAGGAAAATCAAGAAGAATTTGGGGTCTTGTATTTCTCATGCATGCAGGAGAGAGGATGGATGCTTCTGCATTGTGACAGGATTCCTCCAAAATTAACTGAGTACAAGGTAAGAACTGTACCCTCAGAGAAATCCATCCCCAAATCACCCTGTGTTTGTATGCTTGATAGAAATTACATGCAAACCTTTTAGATTGTATGGTGTCACACTAAGGGCATTTTTAGTACCATCAGAATTTCTCATGGTGTGACTATTCTGAGGAGGATGTAGATATGCAAAAGTCATAAAAGACTTGAAATGAGCACACTTAAAATTCCTAATATTTTAGAAGGGGTATAAAATGCCGTTCTCCCTTACAGAGCTTTCCCAGAGCCCGTTTTCAGAGAAGGAAGGGTGGCCCAAGGGGTTGAGAGAGGCAAGAGTTTAGTCTTTCAGCTTGGGAAGGAGCAGCTTGTGCAGAATTAGATGTTAATCCATGTTTACCCATAAGAACAAGAATTATAGATCTACAGATTTTCAGGAAAAGGTGGGAATTGACCATCCCTGGAAGTGTTAAAAAAATGAGTATATGTATAATTTTGTGATATGGTTTAGTGGGAATGGTGATATTCAAAGGTTGGATTTTATCTTGCAGGTCTTTTCCAAACCTAATTGTTCTAATTTTCCTCCGTTAAAAGTCTCTATGGAATAACCTGTTTGAAAGTAATCAGACTGTATTAATTTGCTTAGCTGTGCCTTTGATGCACAGAGGTTTGGAGTTTGTTTGTATATACTTAGCAGAGATGCAAACTGTCTCCTTCACTATATGCCTTCTCAAGAATAAGGTGAAGGGAGTGATGGGGCTGAGGTTACTGGGAACCCACCAGCACAGGAGAGGTATGCCCCTGCAACAGCACTCCCATGAAGGCACAGCAGACTTACAGCTGCCCACAAGGAAAAACTTCAGGCCTGCTTCCCTGACAGGAATTAGACAAATCTTCCCTAATTTTCCAGCCCACATAGAGGTTTTCAGCCCACAAGTGTTGCTGCCGAAAGCCCTAAAGGCACCACAGACTGAGAGAGAGAAATTACAATTCTGTAGTCTTTTGCCTTGTGATTTCTCTTTCCTTTTTCTTGCTGACTTGTTCTGACTGGGAAGATTTTTTTCCCCCATAGTTTTGAAAGGTGATATTTCTTCTTAAAGGATCATGAGAGCAAAGGGTCAAATCCTTGCCTTGTTTTTGTTTTCTCCTTTGTATGTTGGATGCATTCACTGGCTCGTGTTCCAGAATTGTGATTGGCATCAAAGCTGGCAGTGACAATTGTCTCTACTGATCTCTAGACTTCATTAAATTAGATAGTTAACATTCAGAAAAAGGCTTTGCTAGTTTCTGCCAAAGTGAATTTCCTTGATTTCCTCTCCAAGCTTTTTCCTCCCCTGCCTGGCCCTGTTGCGGTTTTCTGAGCTGACAGAACACAGTAATGGCTTTTTGTGAGTTTCCTGCAGGTCACCTTCCAGCTCAGGGCTGGGGCAGAAGATTGAGGTAGACAGGAGTTGGGAGCATGCCCCAGCCCTGGGGGGCTGCATAGCCAGCTGAGGTAGCCCCTCCTCTTGCAAAGGGGTCAGAGTGTACTACTAGCCTTTGTTTTCGGTTTGACTTCTGCATCTGGAGAAAGAGATGCAGAAGTTTGCATTCTACACTCCCTGAAATCTTGCAGGTAACCACATAGCAGGAAATGTCTACCATTAGTAGGGAGTGAGAGGCAAGGATCTTTTAATCTGTGCAGACAGGAATTTACCACTTTTGTGATAAAATGATTTTTAAGGACCCATGAACGTAATTTTTCTTTAGCATCCCATTAAGTTTTCATTGATTTAAGACAGTCATAATGCAGCACTGAGGTCCTGGTAGGCAGTAGGTTTCCTTTGATGCAGGGATGTGATCTATTCATTCTGCTAACTATCTAGAGCTGGTAATGATATGGACGCTTTCACTCTTGTCACCTCAAAGAAAGTTCATGCAGCTGGCCCGCAGGAAAATTGTTCTAGTACTTTTTAAATTGTGTGTGTCTGAGAAATCACAGAGAAGTAAGCACACAACTTCAGTATGAAAGCAAGGCGTTGCACTACTGAAGCATGTGGAAACTCCATCTAAAGAAAACCACTCCTCACCTGACACTCAAAACTTCTCCAGCAGAAAGGTTGCATGCACAAAATAGAGGTTAGGTTGGGTCACAGCCTAGTGCAAATCAGAATAACAAGTACTAAAACCTCTTCTTGAAATACATGCAAGGTTCATGGCATGCAATGACCTAACTAAAAAAAATCTGGTTTTGCTGATATGTTCCTTTGGTTATTGATAATAAGTGATGGAAGTGCTTGCACACAGGGTGACAGCAGATATGGCTCTTCCAGTCAGAAAATCTTCACATCTTCCAAGACCTACTTCAATTTGCAAAGCTGTAGTTGTTCATGTTTACAAGGGGAAGGTTTTAAAGGTTATTGATCAGTGTTTGATGTTAATTGTAATTTCTAAAAAGGTGGTTTTTTTACTTACTACCTATCTTTTCTTGAACAGATCACACTCAGTAAGGTAAGCATTGAGACAGTGCTCATCCTTCATCCCCATTAGAAACACTGCATGAACTCTGCCATCCTGACCACTGTTTTTTGGCAGGCTTCTGTGTTTTGGGTTTTTTTACTCACTTTTTGTTCATATGCTATAAGCGCACAGCAGAGGCATATCCACGTATTAACTGGGTAATGTAAGAATGGCCTCCAAATTATAGGTGCTCTGTCTGGGTTTCCAAAATGTGGGTTAGTCTTTATATGCAGCTAGACACCTTGGATATGGTTGTGGTTTTTTGGGAGTTGTGTTAGTAGCCTATAATAGGTTAGAAAAAGATTGCTCCTAGTGCAGTTCTGCTGGAGGGTCAAAATATATGTGAAACAGGAACTGAGAAATTGAATTAAGCTTTATGATTATTTTAGTCTAATTTCATATGGAAATAAAGTTGAAGACATCCCACTTATTTGGATGTATGTGCATGTGTGTCTTCCTGCTCCTTGGGTGCTTTCTGAACTCACTGGTCTGATAGTGAAGATGGATTATCTCCTGATTAATTAATGAATGTAATTAATGAACACGGTGGGAGAGAAAGGGGGAACAGTACTGGTGCCCCCTCTTAGAAGAGAGACTTCAAAGTGAATGTAGTTCTTGCTAGAGTTGGGATAGAGTCCCTGAAGCATGGTGCCTTGGGAAACCACTCATCTGAGCTGTTGTTGCACACTCCCCTGTGCCCATCCTCACATTCAGTGAGGTGGTGGCTGGAGGCTGGTTCTCATACAGATTTGTAGATCTTATTGCTTTTGCCACAGGTTTCATGGATGCATCTTCAGTACTACTGCACATATACAACCAGAACAGTGTTATTTACTAAGTGTTTTGAGATATGCATTTGATGATTTTATTCCAGGTTAGGAAAAAGGCACACTGAGACCAATTTGATTTCCTCACGGTCTGGGTGATGCCAGCATTGAATCTGGTGACAGCAAGGCTGTGGTAAACATATTGCTTCAAAAATATCAGACTCTGTGCTCAGGTTGGAAAGCAATGATGAGTGATGCTGTAGCAACATAATTTATTGTATTCAGCATAATTCATTGTATTCTTTATAACTGCTGCATTGTCAGTTCTGTGTTACCCAATGCAAGGTGCAGTTTCTAATTATAAACACTTTTTCTGGCGACTTTGGACTGTATTTGTTGAATGTGAAGTATTTTGATGTTTTTCTTTCTGTCATAAAAATTGAAGGTATCTCTTTTCCTAAAATAAAAAAAAAAAAAAAAAAAAAGTCCCCAGGAGAGTATCAGAGGATCAATTTTTCAGCATGGGATTATACAATTTGGGTGTATAGGCTTAAGGCTTTTAATTTGCTTACACATAGATAGACTTACTCGAGCTCTATACATCACCAGATCAATGCAAATCTATTTAATAGAAACTTGGGTCAATATTAAAAGAATTCCATTAACCAGCAATAAGGACCCTGGAATAATATGATTACTATAGGCTTCCAAGTACACATAAAGAATCCAGGATTTTCTTCATGCTAAACTGAAACAATACCATTGAGGAAATCCCTTCTCTGCTCCCTGTCTCCTGAAAAGTAAGAATGAAAAGGAAAAGAAGAGGCTGTACAGGGTTTTTTATGTTATTAATATTGTCTCTTTATGTTAGCACCTCTGAGACATGTTAATAGTGAATGCTTCTGCAGCTTGTGGTAGAGAAAGTGTAGATGGGCAGAAAAGGTCTGGGCAATTACCCCAAGGGAAGAAGAGGAATCAATGGTTTCTGAACGATGCAAAACAAATGTGATATTTTCAGAAGATAAAGTTGATTTTCTTTTTTTCTTTTTTTTTTTTTATTTTTTTTATTCTTTATTTTAGTCATGGTTAGTAAGGAAAAGAATAAATGTTCTCTTCCTATTGTTTTGAACAGCAAGTCCCATATTGTGGTCCTACTGAATTAACTTTTGAAGGATAAGTTTCCTGTGACTGCAGGCCACAAATATGAAATCTGCAATGCAGAATAATTCTGAGACCCATAGTTTAGTATTAGAAAATCAAGATTGTTCTGGAAAAAGTTACCACTTCGCCTGAATGGAGATTACTGTTGGAAACCCCCACTGTTTTATTTTGTATGATAGATTTCTTTACTTATAAACAGCAAAGAGACCTAAAGAGGTTAAAATGACATCTTCTTGTTAGATGAAGCCTGGGGATTTGCAAGCAAATTGCAAGTACTGTGTATTAGTGGTCTAAAACAGAGACTTGGATACCTAACTCTCTTTAACTAATCTTGCGCATCCCCTCTGCTGGGAAGAGCAAAATGAGGATTGGCCAAAACAGATACTGGGAGGGGATGGATACAGTATCTGCATTGAACTGGCCTCAAAATGGTGCTGTCTGCCTGTATAAGGTTTCTGCTAGAAACTCAAAATTAGAGGCCATGTAGGAAAAAAGGTAAACTTTACAAGATGCAGAATCAGGTGAAAAATCGTGCTTTAGGTCAGCATTCTGCAAGCACTTGTTGTAACTTATCAACAATGAGTTAAAAAAAGGATTTTTGGGATGGGGTTTGGGGAAGTATTGGAGGTAGAGGTGCAGATTTGAAAAGTGTAAAATCTTGAGACTGGTTTGCAGAGGTAGTCACTTCATTCCAAAGGTGCTGAGCCAACTGGGCAAGAAGACTTTGGAAGGACTTGAGGCATTGGATCCATGCTCAAAGTTTGTATCTGTGAGTTAGGGAAGGTTGAGGAGTGGAAATGGTAATTTCCACCTGGACCTTCTAGGGAGGGTTTTAAATCCTTCCATGTGAAGGCACAGAAGGCCTCAGCCTCCTTTTCCCCTGTTTCCCAGGATCTTTACCTCCCCCTGAATATTTTACATTTAATCATTTAATCAATTTTCTCCTCAACGTTAAATAAAGAGTTATTCTAGCTCTCTTTTTTTTTTTCCCCTTTTTTTTTTTAGGGAGGGTGTATAGAAATCAGATGCTGCCACCCAGGACATTGTATTGTTTTGAAATGCAGTCTATGAAACACAGCACTGCCTCCCTAGGCTGAGCAAGAATGCCAAGGATAGTTCTAAATACCAAGATATTGATTATTGCCAGCAAAGCCAACACCAGTCTCCATCAGGCTGCAGGTGCAGGCAAATTGTTCAGCAGAAGGTGAATCCTTTCTCCTGCTTGGTTTACTTGCTTGAAGGAACTTTATAGGGCTATAGCAGCCAAAAATCTCCTTTTTCCTAATATAAGGTTGTGCTTCCAGTAGGGTAACTTACTGGTAATTTTACACTTTTCCCTTTTCCAGCAATCCCTGTCTAATATGGACAAGACTTAGATAGATAGACTTACCCAGGCTAAGTTAAGAATTTTTGCCTTCTTGCACTTTAGTTTTCAGTCTATATTTTGCTACTTGGTCTGCATTTCTTTAAAGAGAAACCTACTACTTTAGCTTTGTCCCCAACCACTGCTTGCTCAGAGCATCTTGGACTTGACATTTAGAGATAAAATAACCTCCTTCATGTTAACTCTTTCCGTTTTAAAGAAGTATTTGTATTTTAAAGCATTTCCATCTGCTTACTTCTCTTTACTTGCTCTTTTGCAAAGTAAACTCCATAGAATGAGAATATCAAATAAGTAAGGGGTTTTTTTCTGTTTTTCAAACCAGCTGAACTTTGCTGTTCCAGAGGGACCTGAATGAGCCATATTTTATGTGGATTCAGGGAATAGGCTGTGTAAGGAGCAAAGCAGTGTCCCTAAGAAAAAGAATTTTTCAATAGAAGTTTTAAGGATTGTCTATGTAACCTGGGAGCAGCAGCTCATTCCTTTGAATTATAATATGGGATATTATGTCCTGGATGACATAACAGTCTTTGGGTTTCATGTCAAGTTATCTGTCAGGCTGTGAGAAAGCATATTCTGGAGGTTTTTCACACTCCCCTAGCCCCATTGGCACTGGGACTCAGGGTCTCCTTGTGAGAAGTGCTAATGTAAAATGCATTGGCGCTTGCTGGTGAGAGTTGGGCCTCTTGGTACGTGGGTCACTTGTCCCTTTTCAGTCCAAGGAATACAGGTCGAATCTCTCATTACAGGAGGAGAGAAGGGTAATAATCCCATGACTGTCTTGCTGCACAGCAACGGCATTGTTTTAAGATGTTTCTCTGTTGATTCCCCCATTTTTCACTTGCCAGCATAGATACCTCTGTGGTCTCAAGATGGAAATTGATGAATAAATAAAAGCTGGAAAATTGGTCTCTGTGCAGCAGTCTTAAAATCTTGTTATTGAAAACTGATGCCTGAAAACATATCAATAATGTTAATTATGGTGATTTGAACAGCATTTGGGCAGCAAGGACTGTCTCTAATATATTCTGGCCCTGGTGTAGGTGTTTGCTGAGAATGGAGGCTTTTCTCTTCTCTTATAATGTGTTGCAAACAGTTAAAAGGCTGATTTAGCTTTCCTTCCATCCATGATTCCTAAGCTGTACAACTTAAGCAGTCTTTTTACTGTGAGGGTCTGGTATTTATGTTCTTGTTTTCATAAATCAAGCTGCTTTCATTCAGATTCCTCAATATGGGTCTAGAAAGTTCAGTGGGGATCTTCCTGTAGTTGTCCTTATTCTGCCTCTCCTATGTTCTCTTACTGAACCATAGCCTCTCAAATTGGGCTCTTGGTGGCCTATACTGCAGCAGAATCCTCAAACACCCTCCAAGACAGGGCAAATGTAAAAAATTAATCATAAGGTCTAAGCTCTAAATACGAGAGGGAAACTTTGTTCCAACATGCCTAAGATAATGCCTGCTGAATAATGCTGGCTTCATACAATCTAATCCTTTTGCATTGCTCTCCAAGAGGTAGCCTAGACAAGCCAGAAACCTAAAGGCATTTTTGAAATTTTGCTGCCCAGAAGAGTCACTGTCATTTCACTCTGTTGCAGGAATCAGAGCATTTGGAAACTTTTCCTTCCAAGTTGTAGCACTGCCTGCTTTATCTAGCATAACCTTTAATGGAGCGCCCCTTGATTCCTTAAGGACACTTCCTTATGTCAGCTATGTCTCATTGCTGGGGAATTTGTTCTGATAAACACTGCAAATGTTACTGTGTTAAATTTTATTCTTTTCCTTGTAATTGTGTCCCTTTGGACCACCTACACCCTTTCCATAGAGCTCTGGAGGGCTGTGGAAGATGAACACCATTTTGTGAGCACATTATTCCAGATGTACTCTGTACCCTCACAGGGTGAGAGCAGTGCAATACAGTTCTTTGGACATTTTCCTCCTGCTTTAGATTTTCAGGCAGCTCTGGAAAGATAATTACCATTTTGACATCACCTATCTGGGAATGTTGATTACTTAAATACTGTCCTTGTTGACTTTATTCCCTGTAGCTGTTTTCGATCTAGACATGCTTTGCTTTTTCTTTGTGTGTGTGTCTCAGAGACAAGAGTGTGTTTCTTTAAGATATGTATTTTCCCATTTGTTAACCCCCTCATATTGTGGCGTATCTGGTAAAAAATCCCAAAATACTTAAGAAAACGGGGTTGATAATGTATGGAATTGATTCTTTATGGTGTTAGGTATTCTGAGTTGATGTAAAGTCCTCTTCTTACCTGAGAAAATCAGAGCTATCACCTTAAAACAGAAATTATAACCATGCATGTGGTTAATTCATAAAAGGAAATATTGTACAGATTTCAAAGAAATGTCATGCAAGAACAGCAGAGTGAGCAAAGTAGCATAGCAAGTTGAAAGCCATGGTTTAAGATGCATCTACAACTGCATGAGGCTTGCGTGGGGATGCCTCTGCAGTGGGTTGAGATTTAAAAGATCCTCTTGTTGCTATTGGAGCTGGCAATTCATGCCTTAGTTGCTTAGGTTGGGTTTTTCCCCTCACAGAAAATAGATTACTGTTTCCCTCAAGTACTTTGTTAACACTGGAATAATAAACAGGATGTCTTTTATGTGACAGGGTACCTGTAGGACTTAACCATACAGACAATAAAAGGGCTAAGATGTGCTTGAGCTGAACATAAACACTTGAAAGGATAATGTTTTTCACTAAGTGCTTTGTGCTTCTAGCTAAGCAGAGTGGATACCATGAGCCACTTGCAGAGATTTTCAGGGCCAATGCATCTTTCATAAGCAGCTAAATTAAGCCTATAAATCTTGCAGGAGTGAAAGATATGCTCATGTTCACAGATGCAACAGGTGAAAGCCTATTAAAAAATAACAGTGCATGTTTAAATAGCCTGAGAAATTCAGTCTCCTCTACTCATTTTTCACTGCATTTATAATTCTGTTTTCTTGTCTTCAGCTTATCTGATGAGGAAAGTCTGTTTCATTGCTGATGTCCCAATGCAGCTTCATCCTTCCAGTTGTTTGTCCTTTATTATCAGCAGATGTAGCAGAGCTCTGTGGGGCTGGTATCTCCCAGGAAGCTCAGGCAGCCCTCTGATACTCTTTTTTTTTTTTTTTTTAAAAGCAGGCTTCGATAGTGAGTTACCTGCTTGTGGAAAACAGTGATTCTCCAGTAGGAAGATACCTCCACCTATAACAATATCTTTGCATCAATTTCATCACAGCATACAGTTCTCCCCCACCCCCAGTATTTTCCTAGATTTTCTGCATAATGTTTGGAAAAAACTGAAGAGACACCATAAGGGCAAAGCGTGCTCATGAGCCTACTGATTTAAATCTAGGCCAATTTCATTGACGCTAGTCTTGTTCCAGGCATGCCAAGAGCAGAAGGGTGTTTTATTGACTTTTAGAGTCTGGAGTGAGAGAGCA
The DNA here is from genome assembly GCA_013401135.1 of Cettia cetti. Lineage (NCBI taxonomy): Eukaryota > Metazoa > Chordata > Aves > Passeriformes > Sylviidae > Cettia > Cettia cetti. Next base: position 1,956 of record VZUI01024905.1, on the reverse strand, counting down.
ATAGGCCTCCTTCCTGTGTGCAAATTAATACATACTGATAATGTCTGCTAAAAAAAGGTAAACATTTATGGAGATGGTTGATTTCTCATCACTATACCGGATACTGCAAGTTTATACTGAATGGGTAAACCATTACGAGAATGGTTGAGAGCAGTGGTTGTTGGTTAATAAAGGGAGTCAAGTGAAAACTTCTGTAGGAAAACAATGGCACTGACAGAATATAAGCAAGAGGCTGCACTTTTTGGCCACAGAAAAAGCAGGGTCCAGCGGATACACAGCGAGAATGAGTGATGGATGGATCCCCATTTTCTTGAGAGGAACCATGACCACTGCATTTGAGCCAAAGGTTCAGTGTTAGATCCTGTTGGAACAGAGAAAATGGGTAGATGTGTTTACCCAGCTGTGCCAGCATCCCCGAGTTCTTCTCCTGGGGAATCACTGTGTGAGGACAGGCGCTTGGAATTGTTTCTTCAGCTCTGACCCAGAACAGGTGCAACCTCTGCCCGGCTCTAGGAAGGCTGGTGATGATGTATTTTGGGTCCAAACCTCAGTGCTGGGGTGGACTGGGAAAGAAAAAACAAACTCTTCCATTAAAAAATTCTTTTTCAGCCTAGTGATAACAAGAGCAAGTTTATTTTCTTCCACCTTTCCCCAATGCCAGCAATCTCTGTGCATAATCTCAGGTCTTCCTTTCTTAAAATGTTGTCACCCAGTCAGTTTTCCACTCTAACTTTTTTAACCTTTTAAAAAATTTCTCTCTTCTTGATTTCTGGCTCTTCTGCCTTACAAGGCTTCCTCATCCAACCTCTGCAGATGAACACAGACTTCACTGCACCACATCTAGGCTGATGTGCCAGCTGGCCCTCTCCAAGGCACATGTGGTCACTGCAGCAGATTCAATACCCTAAATAACTTTCTAGGTAAGAAGTTCAGGCTCTCAGGTTAAAAACTCCATGAAGGGAGACTTTGGCATTTGCAAAGTGCTCCAGTTCTCAAGCTGCACAGGCCATCAATATCTCCTTCCCTTTTGCTGTTCCATTAAACCATCTGTGCATTGTGACCTTCTGTGCTGGTTGGTGGGTCCCGATTCCCTTGCAGTATCTGCTTGTGTGTGTGCACTGGGGCTCCTTCTGAGGCCATGATTTATTCTCTGTTTGATGACATTCTTACCTGCCTGCACAGAGTTGCTGGATTTCTGTGTGCTTGTACACACTCAGCTCTTTAAACCAGGGAGATCTCACCAGCCACATATCAGCAAGATAATATAGTGGTAAAATGGTTTCCTAACTCATGGCTAATTCCATCACCCTTCTCATTCCCCATAGAGATAGTTAATATGAAATTCTTTCCAGATTTTAAAGTGAGCTATTTTAGGGTGAAGGACCACAACAGGTTGGAGAGAGAGTCAGAGAAGACAGTCTGAAACTCAAAGAAGGTAAATGCAGGGTCTTGCAACTAGGGAAAAGTAACCCCATGTACCAGCACAGGCTGGGACCTAATCTTCTGGAAAGCACTCTGCATAGAAGAGCTGGTGGTCCCGTTGTCCTGGTGGTCCCAGTGGACAACAGACTGTCCCTGAACTAGCAGGGCCCTTGTGGCCAGGAAGCACAGTGGTATCCTGGGCTACATTAGGGAGAGCATTGCTGCCCTGGTTTAGGGCAAATTTGGGAAGAAACCTCCAAATGGGGTACCTCTAGAAAGCAAATTCAAGCAGCCCTTCCCCCGCCTGGTTTGGAAAAAGATTTCCTTGGAGAAAAGTGGAAAAAACTGTTTATTTAACAAGCGAAGTATTCAAAGCATAAAGAATTAATAATATTAAACAATAAAACCTCTTGCTGTTCTGAAGAGATGGCAAATTCAGAAAGTCCTGGTTGTGGGGTGTAGCTCAGCTCACTCAGTCTCTTATCAGTCCTTCCGGTGCTGGAATGCAGCGTCCCAGCCCCCATGGGACACAGG